>JAQFXP010001360.1:0-19817 GCA_034693685.1 Belba bartosi
ATATAATGGTCATGCGCTTTAGAACTATAAATAATGTTTGATGTTGGTCAGTAAATTGGTCAGTTTGGACTTCGAAGGTATACAGTATTACACATTGGCTTTATTGACATACACCAGAGACTACCCAAATGTACTAGACTAACAATGTGTAAGTTTGATGGTTAGTGGGTGGAAATTGTCACTAAATAAACTTTATATTACAATAATTAATTTTTCATGGCTAAAACTGCCAAAATAGTAACAATCTTTATTTTATCTTTAAAAATAATTATTATAATGTTTGAGTTTAACTTACCGGTACTTTCAAATTCATTTATTGTATTATTTTAAAAAGTAAAATTAATTAAACTTTTAAAAAAATAATTTTAAAAAGTAAATTTTATAAAAAAAATTATTAAATGAATTTTATTTTGTTGCAATATCCACTCTAAATATATTATGTTTAAGAAATTCTACATGTATTTTACTAATAATTACCAATGTGCTATAAGTTTCAAAGTACAAAAACGTTTATTAAATATACAAAAACAAAGTATCATCAATGTCATAAGCCTAGCCTTGTAGAACATTGCAGATATGTTTTTTACGAGTTAACTAAATAATAAACATTTAAATAACACTTATTATGAACTGTAAAACTTAAAGCATTTCTGATAATAATTAATCAATAATTTACTTTAAATATATAAATATCAGAGATTGAGAAGGTTGGCCGACCCAGGGGGGGGGGGGGGGATCAGGGAAGGCATTTTTTCAAAAACCTCAAAAACCCCATATATTTGCACATGCAATGAATGAATAAATTTTGTTAAATCAAAAAAAGTAAAACAATAACTAAATACTAAATTTGTAGCAAAATGTTAATAATGCTGTTTTACTTCCGATATTGAATAATTAAATTTAAATTTTATATAAAACGTCATAAAAACAATTTAATAAATGATTGCATCGATCGATATCTATGTCTATTAATGCAAGTGTCGAGTCGTCCGAAACCTTGTCCTCAGAATTCCAAATCTGTTCCAATTGAATAGACAATTGAATCAACTTTTCTATAATATTTCGAAGAGTCTGTTGTCTATAAAATATGGTTTGTTTTAATCGGACAATCAATTCGTTGTGTATTTTCAGTAATTCTTCAAAATTAGTCAAACATTTGAATTGAGCGACAGTTTGATTGATGTGAACATCGATTTCAGTCATCAAATAGTGATATAACTTATTTACACTGTTTTGAAGTTTGAATCGCATTATGTTCTTCAATCGGTTGTTCGATAGGCCGGAGCGGAACTGTTTGCTGAAGAGCAACTGATCCAAAAGCCATTTACTGTACTTTACTTTAAGCAATAGTTGGAATACTTTATTGAAAAGAGCGATCACTTTATCGTTAAACATCATATTAAAGGGCCAATCGATTTGACTATAAATTAAGTGAATATTCCTAAAGAACTCAATTGGTTCTGATCTCAATTCGGTATAACTAATGAATGGTTTGATGTTCGGCACCGAATCAAAAGAGCAATCGCTTTCAAATCTGTATAAATCATCAATTTTTATGGATTTAATTGTATTTAAATTTTCGAATAATTCGGAGCAATAAGTGGGTATAACACGACTCGAACGCAACAAATAAAAGTCACAAAAATTATTAAAATATTTTTCGTATTCATTAATAACCAAATCAATGAGTTTTGACGAAATATTGGAACAAATTTGAGTAATTGTTTGTGACATCGCTTCTGAAATCATCAGTTCTATCGGTTTAACAGTCTTTTGCGGCAAATACTGATCATTCGAATCATTTCTATCAATCAATTCAAAGCTTATGTTATAGTCATAGAAGAAGTTGTTGTGAAGTGAATACACGTCGAAGTGATTCAAATCTGAATCGTATTCAGTCTTTTCCGAAGCGCTCATCGCTAATGACTTCGGGATTATCTCAACACAAGTCTCACTATCGGTTGTCTCAACTGTTTTATCAATGGTTTTGCTTTCATTTGCAGTGAATTTGTTGGAAAAACAATCGCTTTTTGCGAACAAATCGTTTAAAACAAACAAAAAATTTTGAAATAAATCCAAATTTACATTGAATTGAGTTTTTGTAACGAATTTAAGTTTTCGACTCATTAGTCGAGATTTGGCGGCAATTAATATTGTGTCCAAATGTTTGGCCAAAAAGAGTGGCATTTCATTCAAATCACTTCTAATCTGAAGACAATTGTTCCAAAAGTTAATTGAATTCAAGTCTTCGTTCGACTCAATAAATACGAACTCTTGATGTGAATCACGAATCAGACCATTAGTTAAGACGTAATCGAAGTAATCGAGAGTTGGTTTCAGACAATCGATGAACAGTTTGTAGATAACAGTTCTGATCCAAGTCTTCTGGAAATCAATTCTCTGGTAAATAGCGTTAAGAATAGCAAAACTTAACGAATAGTTTGTGTTTTTAGTGATCGCTATTTCACGGATTCTCTCAAATATTTGCCACAAAATCTCGATTCGAAGCAATAGATTGTGGTTTTGATCCGAATTTAACCAATACTTGAATCCCAATAACGAAATACTATTCTTTTCATCGCTTTTATTCTTATTATTAATCAAATAATCTTTAATTGAATTCAAATGTTTGAAGTAATCAATCAATAGATGTCTTAAAGAACTCCTAAACGCGTTAATAGTATAACAGATAACCAGTTCTTCGTCTTTGACATCACTATAACAGAAGTCAAACATCAGTTTAAAAGCCGTTCCGTATTTGCAGAACAATTGCAGATAATTGCGAAGAAGTGTTTGATTGAGGAATAGATCGGCACTCAAGCCGTTCCGGACGAAGAAGTTCTGATCGGATGGACACCAATCAAAACAAAGCGATTCCGATCCGCACAGACAGCCAACCACTGACTCGACGATCTCAACCGCACTCAGCGCTCGAGTCGGCTCTACCAGTGATATGAGTTGACACATATTCAACGGTTCCCCCAATGAAGACATTGCGAGTGATTGCGAATCGATTTAACTTTAATTCAATTATTTATTTAGATTTAAACTTATGTTTTGACAGTTTTGCCGCGTTTTCACATTTTAATAGTAAAACGCAATGTTTAGTAAAAGGCATACATTTGTGCTTTACTTGTGTAAAGTTGAGCCTATTTTGCTTTTGACTTACATTTAGTTTAGTTTCAGTTCAAAAGATGGCTATATTTTAGATTTAAATTTATTATTTAGACTTACTGTACAGTATATTATTACTATATATATAATAGACTATTAATATAAAAGAGCTTGTTTGCATTTGATCAAGTTTATGTAATACAGTATTGCCAAGATAGAATGAAGCTGTTAAAACAATTCAAATTTATTTATTTAAAGTTTTGATTTTTTGCATTTGTTTTAAAACTGATTTAAAATTTATCAAATCGTAAAAGAAAATGATTAGAAATTCAGATTAAAATTCAAATTTTATTTAATATAAGTTTTCTTTTAAAGTATATAAAACATAACAATAAATAAATAAATAAATTGTGTATTAATTAGAACTAATGTTCGGAATATTCAGTAATTCTTTTCCGAAACTCCATTGAAAAGTTCGGATGAGATATGAGATTCTTGAGTGTCTGAAGAGACCATACGGTTCCAGAAGCGGTGACCTTAAGTAGAGATTGTTTGCGATTATTGATGATTATGTCGTTTGAATGGACGTGTATTTCGGTGACACCACTGATCTCTTGTAGGTTTTGGCAAAACTGTTTGGTATATCTCTCGATATATTCAACCAATTGTTCGGGTATTTCGAAAAAGAAGGACTCGTTTTCTATTTGAGATTCGTTTTCAATCTCTAATTCAGTATTCGATGCAATTATATGCGATATTCGATGCGTTCGGAAAAAGTGATTCAGAGCTAAAAGCGCCGAAAATCCGAATTTTATTAAACGGGTGTCGAAGACACTATTGTTTTGTAGAAACGAATCTAAAGAGAGGCGTTCGTCGACTAAATCCTTCATAAAAACCATAACAATATTGCCGGCCGTTCGCAGTCTCGTCTGAGTATTGTCGATGTCTTTCGCCTCATTCATCACTCTTTCGCGCAAATCATTTATTTTGATCTTTAACTTCAAATCCATGTCTGAATCGCCACTTGTTTTGCACAAATTCATTGGATTTTTTCTTCTGAAAAACAGGTTTTCCTGTCTTTCCAACCAATTCTTGATTACAGTCTCTGCAGATTTGAATCGCGATTCCATTAATTTGATTCGATTGTTGCGATAATCACTGGAATCAACACTTTTTTCAAACTTCGGGTCTGTATGTAAGCCCTCGTCGACTAAATACTGGTCGAGAACTTGAGCTGAATTACGGACGCAATCGTGAGGTTCAAGATTCGATGGCTTCTCAACTATTCTACACAACTCTTCAGTTATAGTGAACGGGAATCCAAAGAACGTTTGCGACTGATTCTCATTTAGTTTGTATGTAATGGCATACCAGGCACTGGCCATTAGACAGCGCTCTTCATCGCTACTATACTGAGTGTCAGCTCTGAATTTGTTTTTGTATTGAGTGAACAGATTAGCGACCAGTGATGTCACCAATTCGTGAATGTCGTTGATTTCGGTCCTTCCAGTCATATATCGATTTGTTATAGTGAAGGCACCGCTAAGAAGAACGGCTTCATTATTGACACCAAATCTATTCAATAAATACTCGATTCTGTCTTTATATGAAAGAAAGGCATTGGTCGCCCATTCCTCATATGTCTCCCAACCTATTGATCAAATTTTTCTTAAATTGTAATTAAGACTTAAAATAATTATTTAGTAAAGGAATAACAAAAACAAACCATCGATTATGAACTGTGGGTTTGGTTGAGCGTTGATCTCGAGTTCGATTTGACTTTGAATTCCTAATTCAAAAGTACAACACTGTCTGTACATCTGTCCCAGAACATTTTTCGACAAATAAGTTCGCTTTTCTAATAGTTTTTCCATGAAATCCGGATATAGTTTTGGTTTTTCTGCCCTTTTTTTTTAATTAATTGTATAATTAATGTCATAAAAAGTTCTAAAAATCTAATTCAAAAACTTGATGACTGTCTAAAAACACTAGACTTACCGATCGATTTGGCCAACAATTCCTGTTTTAGCAAAATCGAGAGCAACGGCATATTTTGCGGCCAAACTCATACATATCTCATTGAAGATGCCATTGTGGACAAAGTCGGCGTTTGCCAAATGTGCGTTCGCTAGAAGTCCGACGTTATTACTAAGAATGTAATCGCAATAGAAATCCAAAATATCTTCAACTTCTGCCTTGTGGTCTAGTTCTTGTGTCTTACCGGTCGGGAAATGCATTGCAGAGATGTTTTCGCCTTCGAATACGAGCTCAGAGTTCCAAAAGAGCGCGTATTCGTCGCCATCCAAATCACTTCCGGCCATTTCGTCGGTGTGAGGCCGGGGACCCTTTGATGGAAACACTAAGCAGTCCTTGATATGATTGAGAGCTGGAATGTTGACTGCTACTACTTTGCGCACATCACCCGGGTGGAGACACGGGAACTTTGTTATCATGACTTCGCCCTCGAGTATAAAGAACTTATCGCTAGGAATGCCGTCTTTGTTCACATGAGACAACTTTGCAAACACCTGTCCGTACTCTAGACTTCCCGTCTCATCCAGAACTCCAAATGCAATCCTTCCCCTATTCATCGGAACTTTGATTCTGGCCTTTGATTTCAATTCTTTTATTCGATAAGGAATTAGACAATCAACTATTTGTCGAAATATAGGTTCACTCAGGAATGGAATTCCAGACCAGAATAGCTTTTCATATGGTATGCAAAGACTACTGGAATTCTGAAATAGTGTCAAAGCAGAGCACTCGCAGACCAGTGAATTGGCCAAAACTTTTAGGTTTTCCATAAGCATTCCCATAAAAACTCGCGGCTCAACCATCAACTGCTCTAGTATTGAGATTAAGGGTCTATTCAGGTAAACAGGTCTCGGGGCTGACAACTTCAATATACCCAATGATCTGTCATTTGATTCATACTTTTTCATACTCTCTCTAAAGATAATGTGTTCGCCTTTGAGTCTGGGGTTGACCACAAGCATGCCTTTACATCCGCCAAACCTGATCTGCATCGCCGACGGCTTGTGGATACAGTCGTTCGGCAACTGTTTGTAGACTTTTTCGCTAATCTTTTCCGAAACCATTCCAATGCCATCAGAAAAAACGTATCGCTCTTTAGTCAAAGCTTTAGGATTTCTGAAGTCTGGTTTGAAACAGCCCTCAATGTCAGGAAAAACATCAATTTTTGTCTCTTTTCCAATGTCTACGTGAGTCATGGCTTGAGAGAAGACGAGTCCGAGTCGGGCCACGTATTTCGGAACATTTCGATGCAATTTACTCATATCGCCAACCGATTCTCGAATCGATTGGGCAGTTCTGCCACAACTGTCCTTTGCGTACAAAATCATTCCGCTGTCCCTGAGTTGACTCGAAGAGCTGCCGAGAAATTCAAACACTCTTTCGCCGATTTTGAGTCCATTCAAAAGTGGGGTTTTGACTATTTTTTTGACAAAATTAATTTGATTTACTCGAGAGCCAGATCTCTGAACAGTAAAACTAAGTCCTTGTAAGTTGTCTTCGCGAACGGTCAGACGTAAAGAATAATCTGGTTCTGAGTTCACTATAAACCGACTCTTGAGTATTGGCTGCGGAGGAAGTAAGAGGAGACGGGTTGGCGTCAAAATACATCGACGGATGTCTTGAATCTCAGATTTGAATGACTTTGTGTCGACTTTTTCAGAATTAGTTTTTTCGTTCTTTCGTTTCATTTGATGAAAAATTTTTTCCAAAGCATTTGAAATACGAAATATAGATCTGCTGTCAATTATGGCCGAAATCTGAAACAATGTCTCTTCAATGGCCTTTGGATTGGTTTGTGCAAAGAGTTCACATTTTTCCATAAATCTGGTCGTTTCGAACTTAAAGAAGAGTTCATCCGATCCCTGGAATGTATGCGAAAACACCGAATAATAGGCATATCTGACCGAAAACGGAAGCGAAATATTATTGCTGTCCAACAGGTAATTGATTTCTCTGGCGTTGACGCAGTCGTGTTCACTGATTGACGCAAAGAATACCGGAATTTGTGCAAAACGTTTAATCATATAAATGGCTGAATACGGGTCTGAAATGTTTTGATAATTGTATTTAAGACAAAACTCGTTCACAATCTTTGTGTTCGGCAGTTCAACAACAATGACATTGCTTTTGCCGATAGTTTCAGCCGACAGTCCATAGAATTCGTTTTCTCGAATCCAATTGAGTTGATTCGAGATCTCATCCGTATGTATGCCTACAAACGAGTCGTACTGTTCCCTCGGAGTCTGTTTCGGGTATTTGTTTCGCTTATTCGGCGATTCGTATGGCTTTATGTCCTTTTCAACCATATAGAGGATCGGCGGATGATTCAGATTAATGTGAAGTTTAATCGAATCGAGTTCTGTAAAGACGACAATCGACTCAAATGACGTGTAGTCGAACTCAAGTTTGTAGCGAAGATTGACAAAATATTTCTTATTATTGCCGCCACTCGTCAATCGAAACTTAATGCTCAGACACTTGCGGTAGTGTTGGAACTCTGCAGAAGAGTCGTCTTTGGCGACATGAACTCTACTATTGAAATAATTCCTATCAGTGCTGTCGTAATGTTTGATAAATTGCGTCAAATCTATAAGAGTCCCCAATTTGAACGACTTTATAGTGAATGAGTCGAATGACGAAAGTTTATCCGACTTTGAGAGCCATTTGTAAATGTCTTCGTTTAAGGAAAACAGTGTATTCTTCAAAGTATTTTCATTACAGATATTAGCGATTATTTTCTTAACACACATTTGACTGCTTTTCTCAATTGTCAGTTGACCCGAATATCTTGAAACGCCTTCGTCTTCGTAGTAGACATTTCTTACGGAACTGTTTCCCAAAGCCATTAACTCAATACTAACGGCGCTTATGTTACCGATTCGCCGAAGAATAGATTGCAATCGCTTTCCAATTTCTATTCTCCACTTATTCTTATTGTTGTCATTCGTGTCATAGTCCGAATAGATTTCAAACAACTTTTCCGGTGCTTCTGATATATGTATTATATCGATAGCAAGTGTTGTAATACTAATGTCAAACATTGCTTTGGATTAAACTATTTTAAGAACTTTAAACAATCGCTTTAATCAATGGATTAAAACATAAAACGAACGAAACAATTAATTTGTAACCGATTTTAACTTTAATTAGATATAGGTTTCAATTTAGCTTATATTCGAAATAAATGTATTATTTCAAGCACGAGACTTTCTTGCATTAGATCAAAAATGAAGCTTTTAGTCGCGTGTTCGGCTAATTTCTTTTCCGGTTTTCCCTTTACTTTAGATAAATTAATTGTCTCTCAAGAGTAATGAAGTCATGTATTCCTGATAGTGTCTGATGTTTAAAGTATTTGACAACAAAAAAGATTCTAATGTCAAACCACTTTGAGATTTTAAAAATGAGAATTAAGTTGATTTAACTTGCTTGACAACTAAAAAGAACAAAATTTTGCATTAAATCAATTCAGTTAAAACTATCCAACAAAGAGTAAAAATAAAATCAAAGACATTTAAATCGATAAAAATCTAAAATCAGGGATAAATTAAAGAAAATTCAAACTTTTATCAGTTTATCAAAACTTTTATCAAAACTTTTATCAGTTGACAAAAATTAATATAAAAGTATTTTAATTACAATAAAAAATTCAATTTTTAATTATTAACCCAAATACCCGAATACCCTAAAACTAATACAGTATTGGAACAAGATAGTTAATATTCAGTTGTTGAAGTGATCTAGATCATCTAGGCCAACTGGTCTCGGCCAGTATCTCAAATACCGGCATATCTTTGCCTATATTTGACGTATTTTTTGTTTGACATTAGCTCTGATGACGTGTTTTGTGCAAACATTCAATGACTGATCGACTGATGAGTTGTTCACTTGTTTTGCTGTAATTGACAGCAATTATCTGTTTAACTGATTGTGAAGACACTATTGAATCGAATTGATGGCCAATACTCTGCAGGACTTCATTGAAGGCGCCGAAGATGTGGACGGAGTTCGGTTCGACTGGAATGTGTGGCCACAGACCCGAGTGGAAGCGGCGAAGATTGTGGTTCCGCTCAGTTGTCTCTTTACTCCGATGAAGGAATCGCAGTCCCGACCCCTTCCGCCCGTTCAATACGAACCGGTGCTCTGTTCGAGACAGAACTGCAGAGCGATTCTCAACCCTTACTGTCAGGTATGGATTGGCCGCTCAGTTGTGGTCATTGACTCCGGAACTCATGTCTTGTTTGACTTCAGGTGGACTTCAGGGGCCGAATGTGGATCTGTTCGTTCTGTTTTAATAGGAATGCCTTTCCGGCCCAATACGCGGCCATCTCTGAGAGCAGCCGTCCGGCAGAGCTCCAGTACACGACACTCGACTATACGATAGTTCGGGCGCCAGTGGCCAGTCCTCCCATTTTCCTGTATGTGATCGACACCTGTCTCGATGAAGAAGAGTTGTCGGCTCTGAAGGGAACGATTCAAATGTCTTTATCCCTATTGCCGGCGAACGCATTGGTCGGACTAATAACGTTCGGCCGAATCGTTAGTTTATGGGAATTGAATGAAAACTGTTTGCGTTCGTATGTATTCCAGGGCAGCAAAGACTATACGGCCAAACAGGTTCAAGAGTGGCTCGGCCTTAACCCCAGTGCCGCACAACAGCCACAGCCCGGCCAACACCCGCCACAGCCGAACGCACCGAAGAATAATTCGGTGAAGTTCTTACAACCCGTCTCTCAATGCGATTCAATACTGACTGACATAATAGAACAGTTGACTCGAGATCTGTGGCCAACACCGCAGGGAAAGCGACCGATTCGAGCTACCGGAGCCGCTCTGTCTATAGCGGTGAGTCTGCTTGAGGTGACGTATCCGAACTGCGGCGCAAGGATTATGCTGTTCATCAGCGGTCCGGGCACTATAGGGCCCGGAATGATCATTGACGACGACCTGAAGAACACGATTCGATCGCATCACGACATTGAGAAGGATCAGGTGAAGTACATGAAGAAGGCCACCAAACACTACCAGACTCTGGCCCAGAGGAGTGCCGTCAATGGACACACGATCGATATATACGCCTGTGCTCTCGACCAGACAGGGCTTCACGAAATGAAGTATTGCGTCACCTCTACGGGTGGTCTCATGATTATGGGTGACTCGTTTGACTCGAGTCTCTTCAAGACTTCATATCAAAGGGTTTTCGCAAAAGACGACAAAAATCAGTTGAAAATGGCTTTCAATGCAGTGCTCGAAGTGAAGACATCGCGGGAACTGAAGGTGTCCGGTGCTATCGGCTCCTGTGTCAGCATGAATGTGCGCAACCAGAGCGTCAGCGACACTGAGATCGGGATCGGTGCGACCGCTCAGTGGAAGTTCTGTTCTCTCAACCCCTCTATGACGACCGCTCTTTACTTCGATGTCGTGCAGACCCAGGCGTTGGCCCAACAGCAGCAACAAAGGGGTTATATTCAGTTCATTACACAATACCAAGGAATGGATGGCTTCAGACACGTGAGGGTCACGACTGTGTCCAGAAATTTCGGCGCAAATGACTTTGCGTTCGATCAGGAGTGCGCCTGTGTTTTGATTGCACGCCTGGCCTGTCATAGAGCTCAGGTCGAGTCGAACGGACCCGACGTCTTACGATGGCTCGACAGGAATCTGATCCGTTTGTGCCAGAAGTTCGGCGAATACCGCAAAGACAGTCCGGAGTCGTTCCAACTGTCGGCCAATTACTCAATGTTTCCGCAATTTATGTTTCACTTAAGGCGTTCGCAATTCATTCAAGTCTTCAATAACTCTCCGGACGAGACGTCCTTTTATAGACATTCGCTGTTTCGCGAAGATTGCTATAACTCTCTGGTTATGATTCAACCGACACTTCTGGCCTACAGTTTCAATGAGCCGACCCAAGCGGTGCTGTTGGACACGTCGAGCATCCAAGCGGAACGGATCCTCTTAATGGACACATTCTTCCATATCGTTATATTTCATGGTGAGACTATAGCGCTTTGGAAGAAAGCCAACTATCATAAACAGGAGGGCTATGAGGCCTTCGCCCAGTTATTGGAGGCGCCCATCAATGATGCCAATGATCTAATGATGATGCGGTTCCCACTGCCCCGGTATATAGTGTGCGACCAGGGCTCGTCCCAGGCCAGGTTCCTTCTTTCGAAAGTGAATCCATCGCTCACTCACAACACCACTATTGGCTATTATGGCGATCAGAATGCGGCCGCTTCTGCACCCGTACTCACAGATGATGTCTCACTACAGGTCTTTATGGAACACTTGAAGAAGTTAGCCGTCAATCAGAGTTCCAATTAATTGATGTCTTTTTATCTTATCTTTTATTTATATCTCAATTCAATTCAATTGTTTTGTTATTTAAACTTCAATTAATAGTTTGAACAGAAGTTAAATTCAAAATTTAGACCATTTTTTGTTTAATTATAATTTATAACAAACACATAAATAATGTTACGATTTATAGACAATTTTTAGCCTTTATTAAACTTATTTTCATATAATTCAATTAAAAATAAGATTTTTAAAAAATGAGTTTAAATTAATGTTTGAAATTTCGTTTCAAAATCTTCGTCTTCTTCTGATCGGCTTTGATGTGAACGGAAAGTCGAGTCAAAGCGATCTTATATTTGCTGATCAATGGCTTTAATTGCGATTCTTTGATAACCATTTTCTCAATCTTTAAGTCATTTTTGTCTTCATTTCTACATTTTTGGTGAACTCTTCGCAAAATAATATTGAAATGACTTAATTGAGTTGGAGTTACTAATGTGATGGCAGTGCCACTGTTCCCCGCTCTGGCAGTTCTGCCCACTCGGTGTATATATTGGGTCTCATTCCTGGGCGGGTCATAACAAATGACATAATTGATTCCATCGATGTCTAACCCGCGCGCGAATATATCCGAACAAACAATTAAATCAATTTTTTCAGCAATAAATTGATTCAAAAGTTTTTCCCGTTTTTTGGCCGAAAGTTTCGAAGAATATTCGGCGATAACTATGTCTGACATTTGTTTCAACAGAGAGTAGAGACGATGACTGTTCTCAACAGAACCGGTAAAACACAAGACTTTCCGGTATTTCAAGATTTCAATCAAATACCAAATAATCAATGGCTTTCTGTCCTCTTTTTCTATTATCATAAACTCTTTTAATTCTTTTGGAATTAAATGCTTTTCCATTGTTTCCAAACAATTGTCTAAAGAATTGTTTATAGAATTTGAAGAAACTTTAAATAAAATCGGTTCGAATAGAGAAACAAATTTAAGTTTTTCGGGATCTGTCGATAGAGTGGCAGAGAATAGAATTTTATGAATTGGCTTTGAATTAAGAGATCGAAAATCATAACACGAACAGTCGGTCCCGACATTATATCTACTGAATCGGTGCTCACTGTCGGTGCTCTCAATAGCGCAAAAGCAGTGATGTTTGCGATTAGTAGTGAAAACCGAACACTCGATCTCTTGCAACCAATTAAACTGAAGTTCACTAATCATTCGATCCGATTCATCCAAAACCAATATTTCCAAATGTCTTAAACTAAAACCTTCGGCCCTTTGGATCAAATCAACTAACTTTCCGGGCGTTGCGACCAATATGTCGACTAAACTGTGATATTTCGTTCCGTCAATACTCTTCCGAACAATAGAATTGGATTCTTCTGCAAACGATTTGTGGCCAACAATTAGACCCGTTTTTAGTGAACTCTTTTGGCAATACTTTTGAAATACTTGAAACACTTGTATCGCCAGATCCCGCACCGGCAGAACCACCAAAACCCTTACATTTGTTACAACTCTTTGACGCAGATATTGAACTATTGGTATAACAAAAGATAATGTCTTTCCGGAACCGGTAGGAGAACAGACACAAACATCTTTGGGCCGAACAATATGTGAATCGTTAAAACTCTTCAGTAAATATGGGATAACCTGTTGTTGAACCGGAAATAACCGATCGATTCCATTGTGAGTCAACAAAGAAATCATCGAATCGTCGATAATATTCGAGAATTGATCCAAAGTTTTGCTGTTTTTGATATTGTGATCGAAAATAATCGGTTTAGACATCCATTTGTCGGCTATTGTCGACACTTTTCTGATATCCGGTTTCTTTACTTCACCGATAATCGCAAAATTACCCGAATCTAACTCTGGGTTCGGCTCTTCTTCTTCTTGCATACCTTCATCCGAGTATTCATTTGTTTCTTCCATTTTGTGATCAATGTCTTCATCGATCTCTCTATTATCGCTTTGATTGGAATCACTTCTAAAAACTTTAGACTCGTTTTCATCGATTTTTTTATTCAAATCATTTGCAAAAATCGATTCGTTATTATAATCCGAAACCGAATTAAGTCTTAATTTTTTACGTTTCTTGGATTCGGAGATCAGTTTCGAAATCAAATCACTTTTATTTGAATCGCTTTTAGGTTTAGATTCTTCACAATTGATGTCATTTCCCATAAACCTCGCAATCGATAACAACTCAAAACTCTCCATAATTTTAATTCAATTCAATAATTAAAAATTAATTTAAATCAAATCAAAATAAAATAAACTAAATAAGTCTAAGTCTAAGTCTAAACACGTTTTTTGAATCAAAAGTTTAGATTCAAAACGCAGACAACATATGGTCTCCAATAGCGACTCAGTCTGTGATCGAAGCGCTGTTTTTGAACTTTAAAATCAATTCACAATTAATTAAAATAATAGATAATTAATAGAAAATGTATCAAATGTTTGAATTAAATTTGAAAACACAATGCTATTTATGAAAAAGCCCAGTTGATTGCTAAAATTAGTATATGCAACAAATATTGTGAGTCACAAACTTTGTGACCAAGATCATTTTTGAAATATTTTGAATTAGCGGCAAAAACTATTTTGAAGCTCTAATCAAAACTATACATAAATAACGTCTGAATTTGTTTTGATTGAATCGATTTATTGTTTTTTCTTTATTTCAATTATTTTAAAGTTTTTCAGAATTTAAAACCGAATTTGAATTCAAAACAATTAATTAAATCATTTATTTATCTAACAATTAAACCAAATATACGTCGAAATGATGCGAGAATTGAGCGCCAGTTCTATGAGCGAAGTCTTGCCATTAGTTTCGTCGAAATGTGTTCACTCGGAGGCCAACGACAGCCAATTGGCTAACAATTTGTGTCCAATTCGTTGCAATTTCTCCAATAATTGCGGTATTTATTACTTTGCCTTTAATTGTATTAAACAAATGAATTATTAATTTTATTATTGGATTAGTTGATGAGTACTTATGGCTAATAAAAGGCTCACAATTGGACATAATATCAATTGATGTGAAGAATGTGAGGAATCAGCGACTCTTCGGATCAATTGATTTCTCGCAAGTCTTTAACGATAATAACATTAAAATTCTAAATGTCTTGCAATTGATGGACAGCTTTGAGAGTACTTTAGCCAATAGTCACTACATTTACACTTTGGTTGTGTCTCTCAGACGCAGTGCCGGCACTTGTCTTCTGTGTCTCATTGATGTCAGACTCAGTCTTATACTGAAGACAATCGAAACTCCGTTTCAAATAACGAGTTTAGAGATAATAAGCGCCAAAAAAGCGAACGCTTCAGACAATTGGCCATTAATTGACGAATTGTTGCAAATGAATGGCATTTTAGCCATTGGTACTGAAGGCGGACTCGTCTTCCTTTTGGATCTGTTTCTCGATTTAGAGACGCCTTTAAGTGAGGCTTTGATCCCAAAGAAGATATCGTTTATTGTCTCGAATTCGTCGAACATTAATATAAGAGCCAAACGAAAGACGGCTTCACTTCACGACCAACTCATATGTCTTCCTCTCAATTCGGATTCGAACCACAAGAACCGGTTTGTCTATAAGGCAGACGACGGCACAGCTTTGTCTGCTTTTCCCAAAGGCCAGGTGTCTGTCAGTGCCCTTCAATACATACCCCAAACAGCGATGATTTGCATTGGATTTAGTTTCGGAGGATTTCAGTTCTATAATCTGAAGACATTCAAACTCGAGTGCAGTTGTGGTCTTGAATATGGTTTGCCTCCAGTGGTTAGGTTTGCGTTTCAAGACCCGGAAAATGACCCAAAAAACCATTCATACGTTTGGGTGATTAGGGGTCAAGAGATCGAAGACAATAGTGATTCGGAATCGTCTCAACAGTACTTTAACTCTATTTCAAACGCAATAATGTATTCGATTTCGTTTGAGAGTAAGGAATGGATTCCCGATTACGGCATACTTTACAATGGCTTTCAGGGCTGTTCGTGTCGTTTCGAATACATTTTGGGCCCAAACCCTCACTTTCCCGAAGCGAACCTATCGTGCAGTAGTCGGCTCATCAACTGTTATGCCATTCCTTTAGGGAACTATTCTTCGCTCAAGTCTTCAGACGACGAATCAGTTAACTTAGATTTAAGTCTTCTATTGATTGCTTGGGAAGCGTTGTCTGAGTCGAGTGAAGGCAATGCTTTGACTTATTTTGCAATTTTTGATTTGAATCAATGGTATAGATCCCAAATGCCTACTGACGTCAAGACCAGTGATGACAAGAGGTTTTGTCCTTTTTTGGGTGTCTTTTCATTGGTAGACATCGCCAATAACTTCGCGCCGGACGCTATCCTATCGGTGCGAATCAATAGAGACTCAATCAATAAATTCCGTTCCCAAGCAATTCAAGACGACATTCATTACTATCCGTCTTCGCTCTCATTTGATGTCACTATACTTTCGGAGTCCCAGATCTGCAGCGCTTCCTATTTAGGTCTTTCTAAAAGATCTTTAGCTCAGCTGATGAGTCGCGGATCCAATGTTTTGATTGATCCGAAAGAATATATAAACCTTTGCATCACAACTGGTTTACTTCCATATGATTTGCATCAAAACACACTTTCGGCACAAGTTCTCCGCGAAATAGTACTGACTGTTGCGCTCGAAAATGATTGCCTCCCGTTCCTCATATTGGTTATCAAGGATTGGGCTTCTGGTGAGTTAACACATTGTGGATGTGATTCAAAGTTTATATTAGAATGGATTTGGAAAAGAGTTTCGGCTATTAAGTCTGAAATCGACACAATTACGTACCCATTGTTCAACTTTTCGGGTCAATTATTAGTTAATTTCAATTTATGTCAACTCTATGCCTATGAAAGTGATTTAAAAACTTTGAATATATTGCTGAGAGAACTACAGACGTCAGGCGCGCCGACGACCCAACAGGGACTGCAAGAGCTGGCCCTCAGAAGAGAAGTGACTCAATTGATATCACTTTACTTACGAACACTCTTATGGCTCTATGACTGCAATCTATTGCCCGAACATTCGGAAGAAGAGGCTTATGGCGAGCGGGAAGTGGCCTACCCTTCCTCTAAGTTTAAGGTTTACTACAGACAACGCAGAACTGAATTGCAGTCAATAAACCCGAGTGTTATCGGTCAGACAGATCTTCTATTGATTGACGGGATTGTCGATTCTCTAAATCCCGATCTGTCGTCGTTGTGGGTGAGAGGCGGTGGCGATGGTCTGTATCCGCCGCCGAACTTGCATTCCCTCATTAGTGTCTTTCTCTTGGAATCGGTATCTCTGGTCCAAAAGCAGGCGCTTCTGCTTTACTCACTCTTAGATTTGGCCGACTTTTTGTCTGACCGACAGAGCGATGTCGTCGAAAAGATACGACTCTTTCCACTCGTGTTTGGTCTGAAGCCAGGTTTGGTCAAAATGATTCAGGCCTTTTGGGGTTTGGACCACAAACTGTTCGATTTTGGTCTTCGATTCCTCTTAGACCCGATTGTCAAACCATTACTTTTGGGCAATAAAGACAACGAAATGTCTGTTTTCAATGATTTACAGCAAAGAGTTGTCACTTCATTCCTATATCAGGACGAAGTGAGAAGTGCTCTAATCTATAGCGAAAATTGCGGTCAATTTGCTTTAGACACTCCTTTGCGCGAAAAACTGCACTTAAATATGCTTTTAGTTAACCAACAAATCGCGACTGCATTCCATTACCAAAGACTTTGCAGAAACGAAACCAATGCCTCAGAACTGTTATACCATTTGTTTGAATGTTGTGACAAAATGGGTGTAATTGAGAAGATATTTAATATTCCTTTGGATCAGTTCGAGGAAGAGGTTTTAAGCAACTATTTGCTTGAATCGGAAGCACCAAATGCTAAGCAAATGCTTGTTCTCTATTTGATTGTTAACAATAAAATCATTGACGCGTCGAATGTCTTCAATGAATTCAAATCCGATTTTATAGACATTTCGAATACAGAGTTAGCGGAAAAGTCTAAACAACTAATGGAATTAATCAATGCTTATGTGTCAGCACTGCCCCAATCGCTCACAAGTTTGGCCAAAGAGATCAATTCGATTGAAGAGAAAAAACTGAAAGAAAATCCAAAAATGACTATTTCTGAATCGATTCCAATTAAAGTTAAACCAAAAGCTCTTGCATTTGATTGGATCGCACCATCGAAAGTGATTGAGAATATTATGGAACAGATCGCAGACATTTGGAACAAAGAACAAGTGAATTCATCAACACCTGTGGCAGAGACTCGAAAATCGTAAATATATTTAAATATTTGGTTTAAATTCAAAACTAATTTAATTATTCTTTAAAGCGTATCGAAAGTGCTTTTGTGCCAAAACTCCCCTTTTCTTCGAACACCAATCGCAGACATCCGAAGCACTAAACAAAGCAAACAGTCCTCGAAAACAGTATATCCGACGCCAAACCTCATTGACTTCGACACCGAAAGCCCTGTTAGACATAAGACGAAGACCAGAGCCGAAGACTCTGCGCGAACAAGAAGTAACATAAGAGAAGCGAAACAAACGAATAGAAAATTGAATTTTTCTCAAAACGAATTGCTATCGATTCTGGAAACGCCAATAATTAAGCGAAAATCTGTGGCCAATAAAAGCAAAACAAGTTTTGAAACCAGTTCTGTCGCTAACTATTTCACTCCGACGTCAATACTTAAAGTCAAACAAATGATGAGAAGATCTACCAGTCCTTCATCTCTGGCATCGTCTCCTATTTTGGCCCGAATTGCTGCCAATAAGACAATGGATTCGACTTCAACTCAACACAAACTTCGGTTTTCAGTGCCAGAGAACGGCAATTCTTTTACTGAAGACAGTGTTGAAAATGCGAGACTGGCCTCAAGTAAAGACACTTTTTTGTTGAAAACACTTAAGACTAGTTCCCAACCAATTGGGGGATCAGACGAATTAATTTCGATAGAGGAAAGCAGTTCTATAGAGCTCTCCACTACTATAGAAGCCGAAGACACTCTCCAACAGAAGACACTGACAGATGATGCGGACGACAGTATGAAAAGCATTTTTTAAATATTTAAAATTATAATTCATTTGTTTGACAGGCATTGCACCAGCACAAGAAGTAAGGCCCAGATATGTGTTCTCCCCTCCACAGACCCGATCCAGTGCTAAAAAGTTACAAAAATGTATTCAATATTTGAATTAATTTAGAGTTGAATTTAATAATTATTTTTATTGAATATAAAGACATAAAAATGAATGAAAAAGCGGCAAATGTGGTGACAATGGCAAAGGAGAGCATAGCGGAGGACATAGAGGAGGGCAGACCTGCTTACGTGTTCTCCCCATTGGATGTAAAGAAGAAAACTTCGAATAAAAAGAAAAGCCAAACAAAACTGAAAAAAGAAAAGAAAGAACAGAAAACAGGTCTTAAATATTTAATCTTCGAATTAAAACAATAATTAAAGTAAAATATATTTGATTTAGAAATAATCGAAGCGTTAGTACCGGAAGAGAAACGATTAGAATCAGAAGAGACGACATCAGCGGATCAACAGTTGATAGTCGAGTCAATGGTTAGCGAAACGCGAAGCCGTTCGCCGACTCCGGCCTCTTATGTAGACGACTCTGATTCGCGTAAAAGCGATATATCGCAGGTGTCGTCCAGTAAAGCCTCGACCCGTTCCTCTCGATCCTCAAGAACTCCGACTAAACAGTAATTATTATTATTTTAATATTGATTTAATTTAATTAATTAATTGATTAATTGATTAATTGATTAATTGAATTGTTTTATCAAAACAGAGCTTCAAAGAAAGTGAGCGAAACCCCAACCCATTCCATGAGACTGAGGGGAAGTGCTCTCAAGACTAAACCAAAAAAAGATAAATAAGAAACAACTCATTTCTAAAAAGTTATTCGTATTTTTAAATTAATAAAAATGATTTAATTGAAAATTAATTTCTAAGTTTGAGTCAAATAAATAAATTTTAAAGATTTTAAAAGCAAAATATTAGCATGCAGTTTTGTTAATTAAAAAAACAATTCATTTTAATGTTAAGATTTAATTAAAATATTGTATAGATTTGAGTACTTTAATAGCCATATTAAAAAATTGAATCTAGTTATTTTAATAATTTCACAAATTTCGAAAATTTTTTAAATTTTATATTGCAAATATAATTTAAATAAAGATTTTACCAAGATAATGTTGCCATTTTAGTTAAATATTCGATTATCAATGGTATATTCAATGGTAAGCAATGGTAAGCAATGGTAAGCAATGGTAAGCAATGGTAAGCAATGGTAAGCAATGGTAAGCAATGGTAAGCAATGGT
>JAQFXP010001361.1:0-19801 GCA_034693685.1 Belba bartosi
ACTATAACTTAATATATATTTTTATTTTGTGCCATAACTACTGTTCGTTATATGCGGGTATTCGTTATAAGCGGGTTGGTTATAAGTGGGATGGACTGTATTTAATTTTTACTTTTATAATTAGAGTATAATTAGAGTTCACGAGATTTTTTTGTATTTTTTAAATATATTTATTATATTGCAACAACATGTGGACTAGAGAGGTTATATTGAGTAAGCGGAATAACATGTCTATGCGTTTAATACTATTTGAGTTAGCGCTCAGATCAGTTGTAGAGCCTCTATCAATGCTAAATGTATAGGCATGTTATTCCGCTTACTCAGGGAACCACTCTAAAAAACTGTAATTTTGCAGTAAAATAAAATATATTTATACTGTATATAGAAAAATCCATTTATTAATATATTAATTGGTCTCCAGACCAGCAGGCATCAATGACGTTTTAATTTAACAAAATAATTTGAATAAAATCTCAAATAATAAGTGTTTAAACAGTAATTCTGAAGTTAAAAGTGATTGTGACTCAGAATAATATTCAATTGTGTAAATAATATGTAAATAGTGTATATATGTGAAAAAATCTCATTCAGTTGATTGAGGTTTCTCTCCCTCATGGGAGGGAGAGTTTCTGTTAGTCCACATGTCGTTGCAATATAATAAATATATTTTAAAAATACAAAAAATCTCGTGAACTCTCTTGGAGACCCAGTTTAAAAACTTCCTTATTCTTAGTAGATTGTTCCAAAAAAATTCATGAGGAAATAAATCAGGGGCGGGGGTTAAATTAATTTTTGAAATTTGGAATTTTGGCCAAATTCTCATTGAAGTCAGAACTTTGATATTAAATAACTCGAAAAATAAAATTTTTTAAAATATGGTTTCAACGGCAAAAAGTTGTATTTTGATGAGATCTATAATACTATTATAATGAATCCCGCTTTAAACATATCGATAAAGGCCCTTTTAAAAAATTAGAAATGGAATAACAGGTTTTGATATTTGATATATATTAAATTTGGTTGAATAGTAAAATTATTAGATATTTTTGAAGGGTTTTATATAATACTCCTTGGTGCTTATAAGTTATAACATTTAATTAATTAATTGAATATATAATTTTAAAAAATTAATGAATTTGAATTGTATTTTGTGATGCTCCGTTTGAGAGATTACATACCACTATAGTAACTAGTTACTTTTGATTTTTCCAGTATTTGATTTTAATTAAAAAAAATTTACAAGATAATACAATTAGAATAGCTTTGATTACATTTAAACAAAAATTTTAAAGGATTTTAAACTTTTGGAAAATAATTTAATTTAAAATAATTTATTTATTAATGCCATTACGATTTGGGCAAGTTTAGATTTGTTGGTTTGGAAGATTTTTTAAAACTTTAATAGTATAAAATGTATAAACAGTTTCTGGTATAAAATGTTATTTGTTTTATTAGGATTAGCCAGGGATCGAGAGGAGGGATCAGGCAAAAATCCCCCTGATTTTGAAAATTTGGATTTATTCCCCCTAGCATTTGGTTCGCAAAAAGGTACCTTCCCCGTAAATTTTTTGATTTTTTCTGCCAAAATTAGGAAATTTTCCCTAAATTGGTGCTAAACCCTGTTTAAATCCAGTTAATTTAAATAAATTTAGTTTAAATCCAGTTAAATTAAGCAAAATTTTATCATAAATATATGGGTTTTTTGAGCGTTTTTGAAAAAATCCCTCTCCTGATCCCCCCTATACAGTATTAAAGTTAGTTTTAGAATATTACATAAAAAATTGGATTACAAAATTGTAAGCAATAGTCAGCAAATTTTTAAAATTAAATATGAAAGTTAATGAATGTAATAAAAAAACATTTCAAATTAATCTAATATTATATAATTTAAATTGTTATATAATATAGTTTGACTGCTTTATTTTTGAGTCACGCTTTTTTTTATAACTTTGCTCACAAAAATGTAACATTTCATTGAGATCTTTCCAAACCTGACATTATCACATACAGTTATTGCTTTTTGTAAAATTACCAGATTAAAAGCCAGCAAGTTAATCAATAATTAATCTCTTAAATGTTAAAAAAATAAATTACTGCCAGTTTTTAAGAAATTTAAATTTCAAATATGCAATCATTTGAAATCATTTAATATATTCTTATTTTTACTTGTACTTGCTGTTTTTAAGAAATATATAATTGTTGTTGTTGCTTTTAGCAACTGTTATGATATTATTTTGTATTATTTTTGCATAACCCAGAATTTAAGTAAAAAAGAAAAAACAGTTGTTAACTCATTTAAAAATCACTCTTTCACTTATGATTTAGTTGCAAATGAATTTTTATTTAAATTACAAAAAATATAGTTTAGAATTTAATCATTCCAGATTAAATTTTTTAAAAATAATTATTTAGCTCTTTTCAAAACTAAGTTTATAGCTTAAATCGTCATAATTAAAAAATTTGTTATAAATTTTTTGTAAGTAAGTAATTTTGTAACGGAAATATTATAATTTTTATTAATTAAGTAAATTGTTAGTATTTATTTTAAATAATTTAGCAAAATTTTAAAAATTTAAATTATAGAAATTATTTTTTATTAAAAAATATTGTAAACATTTATTTTAATTTCTACCAAGTTACATAAGTTAAAATTTTTTAAAACAAAAAGTAACAATTAATTATTCTCAATTAAAATTATTTTTAATAAATAATTTTTGTTTTTAAAATTTTAGAGTAATAACAAAATATTATTTGTTAAAATTAAAAAAATTAAAAAATATGTTAGATATTATTTTTATAAAACTATAATTTGCATTGTTTGCTGTATGTTTTAGACCTTTTATTAACACTTTTAGAAAAATGTTAAAACTGTTCTTATTTTATATTTTAGTTCACAAAATAAATAATTGAGAATTGAAATATGTTCTTATGCTAATTATCAAGTAATTATCTATAGTAAAAAAAGAAAATTTGTTAGATTACTTGTAATAGAGTAAAAGTGTGGTTTAATTAGATTTGAAATTATGTGTAAAACAATGTCTTATGTCTTATGTCGTATTTGCATTCATGCAATTTAGGCCCGAATTGAAAGCGCTTTATATTGATTGACAAAATGCGCACAAAATCTAAGCTAAATATAATATATTAATATTATTTTTGATATTGTATTTTCTATATTATAGCAATTTGGCGACAATTTTTGGCATAATTTTTAAATTAAATGAATTTAACATTATAGGCAAATTTGAATTTAATATAAGTTTATATTTCATGCTTTAATTCTTTAAGCTTTATAAAATCATTTTTAAAAGTTAATAATTTAACTAATATTTCAAGAATTATATTTGTTTAAATAAATTTTTATACTAACAAGTAAGTAAAACAAAGCAAAACCATACTTTGTGATTGTCAAGTACTTTTAACTTATTACTTTTCTGTTAACTTTGGAGTTTTTTCTGGAGTATGGGGATGTTTTGAGACTAAAATTTATTGAACTTATAAAACTTATATTAAATATATTTCGACTTAATTGTATTCAACATTAATTTTTTCAATTTTACTATATTCAATATAAATTTTGAAATTTCAAAAAATTTTAGTCTCAAAATATTACCATACTCGCTAGTTACTACTTTATAGAAAAATCCAGAAAAAACTCCAAAGTTTACAGACAACTTATTATTAGTTAAATGACAAGTTTTCTAAAAACCCCCTATTTTCTAAACTATATTATTTTATTAAAACAAATATGAGTTATATTTTAATAGAGTTAGGCTTGCCAACATATAAAATCAAATTTCTTGAAATATTTGACCATTTCTCTAAACATTTCTTGAGATTTCTTTGAAAAAAGTGATTATTTTTTAAATTATTCAAATCATGATAAAAGCATATGATATAATAGGGAAATGTGCAAAAATAAATTTGGTAACTGAAACATTAAAATAGTTATACGCATTCAAAAATACAATATCTTCTTACAGTTTTTAAATTTCAAACTTAATTTACAAACAAACTAAAAGAGATATTTCAATTATTTTTTCAATAACATACATAAATTATATTAAGGAAGAATTAATAATTAAATAAAATATTTATCTAAACTAATTTTTTATGACGTTCTTTTTACTAAATAATATAACTTATACTTTTTAATAAAAAGTGTAAAACAAAAGTTGCAAAACTCGATACCAATATCTCCAATTTTGAATTTAAATACTTCAATCAACATTTCCCGTCACAAAAAAATTTGTTTCTTAAAATATTTTATTTAATTATTAATTCTTCCTTAATATATGTATGTTATTGAAAAAATAATTGAAATATCTCTTTAGTTTGTTTGTAAATTAAGTTTGAAATTTAAAAACTGTAAGAAGATATTGTATTTTTGAATGCGTATAACTATTTTAATGTTTCAGTTACCAAATTTATTTTTGCACATTTCCCTATTATATCATATGCTTTTATCATGATTTGAATGATTTTTAAAAATAAACACTTTTTTCAATCTTACGCCAACGCCTTTGCATAATTATTAAAACTACAATTACTTTAGCTTTTTGTTATAAACTTTAACTAATCAAAGCCAACAGTAGTATAAAATAAATAATATAATTTAATTAAAACACATTAAAAATATATTAATTAAAAATACTAATTATTATTTTGTTTTAATCAGTAATATAATAATAAGTTACACATTAAACTTATCAATGATTACAGTAGTGAAAATAATCATTTTTATTGTTCTTGGAATTGAACTAGGCAACATGAGTAAAAGTCTATAGTTAATTTAATTTATAAATTTAATTGATACGTAAGCTAAAAAATAACTCATTTTAATAAAATTAATTTAATTTTTATTTAAAAATAGCACAAATCAAGCAATAAAAATCAACAATGTATAGCTTTAAAATTATTTATTTAATTTAACTCAATAATTAATAGTTTTAATTAAAAGTACTAATTAATATTTTGCTAAATTTTTGCCTTGAGCGTTTCATCTTAAGGATACGTTAAAAAATCTTTATAGTTTTGAAAAAGCACCATTTCCTTTCTGTTACTTTCTGTTGGCAAGCCTAACAAT
Organism: Belba bartosi; assembly: GCA_034693685.1. NCBI lineage: Eukaryota > Metazoa > Arthropoda > Arachnida > Sarcoptiformes > Damaeidae > Belba > Belba bartosi. Next base: position 5,087 of record JAQFXP010001361.1, read on the forward strand.
ATATTATTTATTAATGTTTAAAATGTGATTAAATTATTTTTAAAATTTTTAAATAAAATAGTTGTTGTATGCGGTGTAGGGTTTATACTTATTTGAGACCGTAGGTGACGAGTTATGTCATATATAAAGTTGCAATTTTAGAGTTTTATCTATGTTTTAGAAACACAGAGAAACAAAAAAAATTTAAAAAGTCAAGAGTAATTTTGAGAATCATAATATCAAAAACAATATTACAATTTGCAATATCGTAATATCAAATATCGTAATATTGAATGTCGAATATCGCTTTTGTTATTATGAATCATATTATAATATCAAAATTTACTACTTTTTACTTTTCAAATTTTTTAGTTTCTGTGTGTCTCTAAAACATAGATAAATCTCCAAAATTGCATCTTTGAATTAATGACTCATATGTCAAGAATTAGGTGTTTATCTGATTGTTATCATACATTAATGAATTATAGACTATTTAGTTATTTCTTATTTCATTTATAAATTAATAAAACAAATTTAACTCAAATTAAAACTAAAATAATTAAATAAATTCATTTAAACATAAAATAAATAATTTATTAATTTCATATATTTCGTATCACTTGCGATACACACCCTATTAGGTAGAGCTCTACTCGAGCATTAATTCAGAACATAATTAAGACTAACTGTAGCAGTGCCTTTGTTTAGGGCATTACTTTGTTAATGCAGATAAACAAACTTTACACTTTTAGACCAAATTTGACAAAAATTACAACGTTAATCATAATGTACAATGAAGTGCAAAGGTTACTTTTAATAGTGCAAAAATTTAGTGAAAACAAACAAATACATAATTTTGGAATAATTTAAAATTATAAATTTCAAGGATATTATGATTTTATTTGTTTTACTATTTTGCTTAATTTTATTATTTTATATTCATTTTATTTTTGTTTTTATATCATGTTTTCTAGTGATAAACTAAATTTATTTTAATTATGTAATATTTTTCATTATGTAATATAGCTAATTAAATCTATTTTATGTTATTAAAATGTTTAATTTTATACTTAATAAATTATATATTTTTTTATTAATAATTTAATTTAATATCTTTTTTGCTTATGCACTTCATTTTTTGTTTACTCTAATATGTGTTCTATGTGTTCAAATTATAATTAGCGTTTTTCAGCCCGAAATAACACTTTCGCTCTATACAAAAGTAATGCCCCAAACAAAGGCACTGAACTGTAGACTGATTTAAAATATAAGTGATTTTCTTTAGTGTTTGGTTTGAGGAAAGTTTGGAAAGTTTAAGATTAAGATAAGATAACAATCTATGAATAATAACCTTTATCTGTATACCACATAGCTGTAACTTTAATTGATTTAATAATTTTATGTAAAAATTTATAAGTGAAAAATTTGCCGTTTTTTCTGTCTTTGATTCTTTAGATCATGTTTAGAAAGTAAAAAAATTTTGTAAAAACTGATATATCAATACAACTTCAATGTAAAATCAATTTATAAATTAAACTTGTGAATTAGTTTTTAAAGTATTCTTTTAATTGTATTGTTATATCAATGTTTGTCCGATTTACATACTTTTTGTTCAAAAATGATCACCAGCAAAGAGGAGGGCGCAGTTTTAAAAAATTTCCAAATTAAGTTTATTTGCTTATAATTAGACTCAATGAGTTTTTCTGCACACAGTATTAAAAAATTTTTTATTAAAACAATTTTCGAGTTTTTGATTTAAAAAAATTTGACTTTAATAAAAATCGACTTAGATGCTATAAGTTTTAGAGCTCAAAAACTGTTAACATAATAACTGTTTATTAAACAAAAAAGCAGTGTATCTGCAGTGTTATAAGATTGACCGAATAGAACATTGCAGATATGCTTTTTTACCTGTTAACTAAATAGTAAAGTAATTAATAATTATTTTGAATTGTGAAACTTAAAGCGGCTCTAAAAATAGATATCAAAACATAAATATTTTAAAGTTAATTCACTTTTCCCCCTCCTATCTTCCTCCAACTATTAATATAATAAATTAAAGTTTATTTTACTGTCAAAAAATTAAATTAATTAAATTTTAAAAATATTTTGATATTTTCTGGGCACTATTTAAATATATTTTGATTTTTACACATATTAAATATATAGATATTATTAATAGTGTAATGATTAGCGTTTTAAGAAATGTAAATTTACCAGCTCATTTATAAATTACGTAAATTTACATTTGAAAAATTAAAAATATATAAAAATTATGTTATAATATAATATAATATATTCTCAAAACATTCAAAAATTCACCCAAGTGATTGAATAGATTATTAAGTGAAAGAGTAAAGAAATTAGTTTAAATTAAGTCAAATTTTAAACTTAATAATTCAAACAAAACTAAAGAATATTTTAATTCCAATAAAGTTTTAGTAATAATTATAGTAATTTTAATAGCGATAATGATATTGTAGGTGATTAATTTATAATTAATTTAATGTTATTTATTATATCTATTAATATATTTTATAAGCTATTGTAAAACAATATTAATAAAATTTATAATTTACGTCAAAACGTAAATTTACGTAACTTTACGTAAAATTACGCTGATCTATAATTTACGGTAAATTAAAAACCCTAGTATTGATCATCTTTAAAAGAATGAGTATTCCCGTCAAAATGCCACTTGCCCGAATAAACGCTTTCAATAATAATAAAAATTGTATCTTTATAAACTATCTAATCCTAATAATTATTATATAATATTTATTCTAGTTTATAAAGACACCGTTAAAGCATATAGCGCTAATTGCTAATTAATTTAAAGAAAAATTAAGCTGGAGTTATAAATTTCTTGGATCTTGTATTCGAGAAACAATGCTTTGATACTAAATATACAAAAAAATATTTTTTTTCAATTAATAATTTAATTTAATTTTTGTTTTAAATGTTCAGAAGCAATAATTATAAATTGTATTTAATTTAAAACCTTATTTGCTTTAATCATATCTTTGTAAATTATCAATTTTAATGATTAATATGTAAATTTCAACAACATTTTTGTCTACAAGTTATGTTAGCAAAATATTCATCTATAAAGTACTATAACTAAAAAGCGTCATTTAGTAAGGATGGGGATTTTAGCTGAAATTTCACTAAAATTATTCAAATATTATTAATTAAAATGATAACTTTTTATTAAACCCTCTTTTAAAGATTATATGATAAAAGTTTTAAACTTTATTTAATGTTTACACTCATATTTTTTGTATTGAATTTGTGACAAATTACTTATTAAACTTGTTATTCACCTATTAAGCATATGTTTATATATTCACACACTAAAAAAATCTAGAGTATTTTCAGAAATATGCTCGAGCCCAGCTCAATCCTTACCAAACAACGCTTCTAAACTATAACTAGCAAGGCTTCAATAAAATCGGAAGCGGGTCTTACTGTAACAAAATTTCTAAGTAAAATATGAATTTATGACTCATTTATGAGCAGACGTGTTCGCTACATGTGTTAAGCCAAGGCTATTACCAAATATATTGTGATATCAGTCTCATGTTAGATTGGTATAGAACTACAACTTAGAGCAATAATATTGGTTAGCACTAACACAAACAATAAAACTGGGGACCATATTGCTAGTGCCACATATTCAGGACACTAGTGTTTATGAGTAAGTCTTTTAGTTCAAAATTATTAATATGATATGAAAGATCGCATAAAATATTGATCTTTTATTCAGGTTGTTTTAAATTTGTTTACATCTTTAAACTATTTTTAACTACAAGATATGTTTTTAAAAATTAGTACACATTTTGCATCCAACATCCAATATTCTAAATGATCTATTTTCACACTAAGTTTCTCTCTTTGCTAATGGGTTGTGAATTATTAAAATTGATTAAAATTTTTAGTTGAAATTAATCTAACTACTTACCTGTAGTTAGATTTAAATAAAATTTTAATAGAAACGTATTTATTTAATTAAATTTAAACTATTTTTAGTAAATTTAAGCCCAATTTCGTTTAGAATTAGAATAACTACAGAATCAGTTGTAGGCCAAGTTTGTTCAATATAACATTTTTAGAAAAGAATTTTATTTTTGTTTTTAAATTATTGTGGATGAAAGTAGGAACTTATATTTCCAAATTTCCAAAGGAGATTTTTGACTGATAACCACTTTAAAATTTATAAGTATTAAGCAATGCCAATAATTAAATTGAATATTTTATTTATAATTTATAGTATACGCTATAATTAAAATAAAACAAGTACTTTTAAATAAACTAAATAATAAAATAATTGAGTAAAATATTTAGTTATATTTCAGTTTGTTAAAACGAACAAAAAATCTGGATTCCTATACATTATATAATAATTTATAAACCTATATATATGGCTCAAATGCTTCATAAGAAAACAACAAAATGATTTCGTTGTCTTTATTTTATGGATAACTTATTGAATATATAGTTTTAATTAATAATAAAAAAGTATTTGATATCTAAATTATATAAATGTTAAATCAGCTTTATATCGATTAAAAGTATCTTTGAAATTTTAATTCTTGAGTAAATTGCTTTATCTGATCTCAGCTTTTTCATTGATTAACAATTGTTTAAATTGTGTGTATAATCCCAGAAATAATAATTATTATGATTTAAATGACAACGACATCAAATGTTAAATCATATACTTTTAATATAGCACTTAATAGTAATTATTATTGAATTTGAGTTTATTGTCGAATAATTTAATTGAACGACAGATGAGTGTTTTCGATGCCTCACAACTGTACAAAGAGGAGGGAACGGCACTTATAATCATAACCGGCAAAGATTATGGTTCTGGATCTTCAAGAGATTGGGCAGCGAAAGGACCCTATCTTTTGGGGGTTAGGGCTGTGATTGCTGAGAGCTATGAAAGAATTCATCGAAGGTTTGTCTTAATACTATTAATTATTTTAAAAATAAGTGATTAATAGTTTAGATTTGTATGAATTGTATGAAAATGGCGTCAAATCCTAATGTTTGTGATACTGTATTTGCAGTAATTTGATTGGAATGGGAATCATTCCATTGGAGTTCATGCCGGGACAGAGTGCTGAGTCACTGGAACTAACGGGCAAAGAGGTCTACAATATAGACGTTCCGGAAAGTATGTCGACTCGACATCAAACTACAATCAAAGTGAGAGAAATCGATTTTTATAGAAATATTTTCTTTTAATGTCATTCAATCTTTTCAATTGAAAGCTCGATAACGGAAAGTGTTTTGAAGCGATTATGCGATTCGACACTGAAGTAGAACTCGAATACTTCAGAAATGGAGGAATTCTTCACTATATGTTACGACAACTTCTCAACAGTTGATTTGGTTTAACAAGAATTGATTCAGAATTAAGTTTAATGCAAATTAAGGTTACAAGCAAGCATATATTATATATTGAGTTATCAATTCAATTAATATATTTTTATTACAAAGTTTTTAATGTTTTATAAACGAATTATTAGAATATCTGAATAGAAATAAACTAAATCCACTCTTAATTTTGTATTGAATTGGTACCATGCTCTTATTTGATTCCTTACCGATACACCTGACCCAAAGACAAGCCAAGGAAGGGGTTGGAGAAAATAATTTTTGACTAATCGCCTAGTATTGGTAAAGCTAATATGACGAGAAATAGCAAGTTAGCAAGAGCAAATTGCAAATCTCATGCTTGTGCCGTATAATGCGAATGCGTTTAATTTATTTGTTGTGTTATTTATTAGTCTCATATACTTTGTTGGCATCATTTGGCTTCAGATTCATTCCATTCATTTTGATGTAATTCTCATTTTTTTCTTTACATCAAAGGCGGGTATATTCACTACTCTCTCTCTCCCCTCTCCTGCTCTCTCTTCCCTGCTCTCTCTCTCTCTCTCTCCTGCTCTCTCTCTCTCCCTCTCTCTCCTGCTCTCTCTCTCTCTCTCAACTAAAAAGTGGTTTTTATGGATGCGTTTGAGTCCTGTCTTGCGATCAATTCAATGAAGAAAGTGCACCACTTCTGCACATTTATCTTGTGCTCAACAAAAGTTTATATAACAGCACAGAAATGATGCAGTATTCGGTTGAGCCAAGTCTTGAGCGTAGCTATGGTAACGAGCAGTCGGCGCCAGTGGGTCGCGATCTCATTTTAATTCGGCGATGCGGCGCCTTATATCCTGATCAATTGATGCCGTTCTGCTCCAGCATTACTCCATTACTGCCTCCACTGCCTCTCAGAACTGAGCCCAGACTTGCCATCATTTATGTCTTATTTGCAAAACTCGAACATCGAGTCCAATACTGACAGTGAGTATTGAAACATAGAAGAGAAGAAACCGAAGAACGAGTGGAGAACAGAATCGCATTATTTTAAATACTGTCGGACGTGACAAATGAAAGCCTTTCTCTATTGGACTGTGCAGTCTAGCAGTCTTGCAGTCTTGTAGTCCTATTAATGCTATAATTTGCTATAATTTCTGGTGGAAATGAAAATTTTATAAATTACATCAACAGCTCTATTGAATGGAAACTAATTGAAACAAATCTAAACTTTTCTCTAAAACACATCTTTTGGTTCAATTGACAAAACAATGTGACAGTAGTTAAGATTCATCGGTTGCAGAAAAGTTACATTAATATTAGAGTCGAGTTATCCTCCGGTCCCTACACTCGCTTCCATTCGGGCCAACATTTTTGCATATTCTCTATATCGACAGCACTTTAGTTCCCCTCGTTTTAGCATTTTATGAAGAAAAGAATGGCTTTCCCTCAACATCTTTACACATTTGCCAGTGCGTGCATCACTGCGTCCTTTGCTCATCGCCCCAATACATCCCCTCCTCTCTCCTCTCTTCTCCTCTCCTCTTCTCTAGACTAAGAATGGAGAAACACAACATCCCATTCGCCGCATCACTCTATGAGTCTATGATTTAGAGTCGTTTGCAATATGTATTGTCCGGAAATGTTATGTCTTATGAGTGAGTGAATGAATGCGAGAGAAAAATAGAGAAATACTCAACGACTGAAAGACTGCATCTGATCACTGAACTACAGACAGAGGCAAAGACAGAGACAGAGATGTGCGGCCTATGCCTCGCTACTGTACCACTACTGTAACAGTAACTGCACAACTCAGCAGAGAGGACAGAGAGGAGAGGAGAGTAGAGAGTAGAGAGAGGACAGAGCGGATAGATTTATGCATTAATACATTTGAGTTAAAATAAAAGAGAATTACATTCTCTGATGCCATAACTGAGCCATAACTGAGTTGTTGAATAAAGTTGAGTGAATGCGAGTGAATGCGAGTGAATGCAAGTGAGTGTAGGGTAGGGTAGAGTGTAGTGTAGATATTGTTTGGATCACTTAATTTAATTAAAAGGAATCTAAAGTTTTATTATAGAAATCACTTAATTATTTGCAATTAGCGTTGAATTCGAGAAACTGTTAACTAAAGTAAAGCAAATTTGGATTAATTTTGACAAATGAATGAACTTTAATCAAAGATCAGTGAAGACATTGAGACATAAATTGGGACAAAAAGAAGTGAATGGTTTGAATGAAGTTTGAATGTGTGTCGAAATGATTGTTTGTGCCAACAGTCAAACCTCATGTCTATATATGGTTTGTCCCCTTTCCTCAGTTCCTAAGCTAACGTACATTAGCGTAGAGTTAGGGCACAGCTATGCTTATGCTCTGAAAGAGTGAGTTGGTGTCAGGTTTGGGTTTAGGGTTTCAGTAACACACCGTTCCCTCCATTCCTGCCACTCCAACCATCAGCTCAATCGCCGACTCAACAGCCGAACCAACAACTGATTCCCAATTCAATTAAAGTTTGATTTATGCGAAACAATAGTTTTGAGCAAAATATCATCGCTTTAGAGTCGGTTTGTGTTGGTTAGACTCAATGCTTTAGAACTTTAACTCTCATCACGTCATTGGAACCGATTCAGTGAGTCTTAAACGCCATGTTGAGAGTCGATGGGTGTGACTACTCATAGTTAAGGGCATTAGAGTGGGTTCGAGCCGCTCGAGTCCTCATCTCTCTTATTCACATTCCCTAACATTTTTTAATTAATTAGTTTAGAAACAAATTTCCTAAACATTTCAAATCAAAAATCTAAACCAATTCTAATGTTATTCAATAAACATATTTTATATATCGAAACTAATTTAACGAATAATTAAATTAGCGATTGAGATGACTAACACAATTAACTAACCGAAACCAACTAAATATATACCGAATCAGGTAATGTAGATAAGGATTAAGTCAAAAACGACAGCAATTGAGTGCTAGTCTAAAGTCAAATGTTTTGAGTAGTCTCTCGAGACAACAATCTCGAGCCGACTCTAACGTAATTGAGAAGTAGTGCTGTAATGCTGTAATGCTGCCAATGTTAGACAGTATGTGTGTGTTGTGTGTGTTATGTGTGTTGCAAACCCCCGACAATCTACTGTTTGGGCCATCAGTTCAAGTTTGCCTGAGGGAGGGCTTTCGAAAGGGAGGGCTGAAGGCATCGCAGAGGGAAAGCAAAGCGAATAGAAGAGCGATTGGTTGGCGGAAGTGCTTTCCCTCTGCGGTTGCCTCACAACCCAACGCCCACTACAGGCAAACTCGAACTCAAATTCAAACTCGAAGTGATGGAAGTGTAGAGTAGAGTAGAGTAGAGTAGAGTAGAGTAGAGTAAACTCAATGTATGTGTATTGGTATTGGTATTGCTATGTTTGCTGGAATATCGTTTAGCACACACTCTCTGAGCCACACATTTGTATAGATTTAGAGTGCGATTAGACTCGACTACTAGTGCTCACAGTTGTGAAGTCAGTCGACTCGACTCCTCGACTCCGGCACTCAAGCCATCGAATAGTATCGCATCACTCAATCCAAAGCCAAAAGTGATTCACTGCTGACAACATTGCAGCGGATTTTATACAATAATAATAACAAAATTATTGTTAATAACGGGTCAGCTGTCGACTAAAGGTCTGCTTTTCATACATTTCTCTTTGATTTGACTTAATTTGAATTTAATTAAACATTTATTCATTTATAATAAAATCAAATTTAAATAACTTTTGGAGAATAACTCATTCACTCAATGTTTATAGTATTAACTCAACGATAATCTAAACAAAATCTGTTCAGTATATCGGGTCTACGCTATAAACCAGTGCTAATGAGTTCATTCTTTTACCAAAAGTTTTTAGTATTTGTTTAAAAACATAAAATTTGATTAAATAACCGATAATTTGTGTGAATTTTGTCGGATTTGATGTTGATTTCAGTCTGTTTTCTAATTAATTAATTAATTAAACATAGTTTTGTCAAAATAGTCTCATTCATTGATCTTGTAATTGACCGATGACTAATTGTAATAATAGTAAATAATATCTAATTTGGTTTGTTTGTAGTAAATAGAGACTCTTAACCCGTTTTGACTGCTCTTCCAATAGTTAAATGTCTAAAAAGTTAGTTAGAAGTGACAGAAGTGTACACTATATCCGAAAGCGTATATTCACTATAAGCGGCATTTTTAACATTTAACAAAATAGGAAATCCGCCAAAACATGATTTAGAGTACACTATATGCCACACATGTCTACATTTTATATCAATGAACTATAGCGAGACTTTTGAAGTTTCAAATATTGTTTATTCCGATATTGAAGCCATGAGTAGGGTTTGGGGGTTCGGCCCACTTATCAAGAATTTGAACAATTTTGGAATAAATAAGTTTATGAATGAAAAGTTTAATAGTATTTATGTACTTGTTTTTGATTGCAATTACGAAACATTCGAAGGCTTTGCGTATTCTGTATATGGATTTCAGGTTCTATAATAGGAAATGAATCCCACGCTCTCTCATGTCTTAAGTCGAATATTACCACAATTGCCACCTTTTCATCATCAAACGCATCAATTCTTTGCTATCCAACCATTTAATGTCATCAATGACTTTATCTGAATCTAAATCTCAATTCTTATCAATAAATAATTAAAATATCTTCACAAATAACGAGAAAAACTTTAACCTTAAATCCAAAAACACAGAATATACCAGCAATTCATAAAGGGGTCAGTCAAAGGTTTCCTCCATGATTTTGAAAATTGGCATTTACCCCTCCCCCCCCCCTAGCATCTGATCCGATTTGCTGGCTGCCCGGAGGTGGCAATTTTTGTTGTTGTAAAAATGCCTCTTCTGATTGCCCTGGATCGGCCTTATGTATCTCAGGAATATACACACAACTAGTCTATTTACTTTCTATTAAAGCACACTTTCTCTCCTCTTTTCTCTTCTCTGTATTTTGAATAGAAATCGCATAATTAGTTTCAAAATGACTGAGTCTTAGTCTCTCTCTCTCTCTCTCTCCCCTCTCTCCTGCTCTCTCTTTCTCTCTCTCTCCCCCCTGCTCTCCCCTGCTCTCTCTCTCTCTCTCTCTCTCTCTCTCTCTCTCTCTCTCTCTCTCTCTCTCACTCACTCAAACATGGTATGTATTGTTGTATAACTAAATGATATTTTAATTTGATAATTACGAGTACTAATGATTCACTTGAAATTACATTCACTAAACATACAATAGAATTGAGTGTCGGTCGTATAGAGCAGTAGAGCACTTGATGTTCGGAATCTTCACTACTTTTCAAACTAGGAGTCAGACCGTTAGATGAGCGCACAGTTATGTAAGCCTAAGCCCAGTAGTCTTGTTCTCTTTGATCAAATTATAGAAAAGGGAGAGCAGAGGAAAATAAATCAAATTTAGTTATCTATTGTCTATTGAAGTTATAAAATAATATATCGAATCGTAATGGAATCCCTACTCACTCGGCAATGTACAGTACAGTGTGTGTGCACTTCGGACAGACATCCAAACACTGCTATACAAACGGCAATAAAATGACAATTGAGAACAACTTCTATTCTATCTCTATAAACAATCAGAGCAATAGTCCTTATTTATTGAGAGTAAAGATTTGTTCGTTTGTTTCGATCTCAATAACCTCTCACTATAACTCAATCGAAACTATTTTATTAGTTTTAGTCATTCAATGAATTGAATGAATTAAATGATTTATCGATCGATTAATGGCAGAACTGACCAATAAAGACAAAGCCGTCCGAAATGGCGACGCTTTCACTGAAAATCAGTGTCGCCGACAAGAATGTGGTGAAGACTATGCAATTCGAGCCATCGATTATGGTATACGACGCCTGTCGGCTCATTAAGGATAAGATCACTGAAGCCAACATTGGACAGCGTATGCATATCACCTATCGTTTAGCTAAACAATTTGTTATCAATTCTAAACAATTACAGCCAAAGACTACGGCCTCTTTCTGACGGACGAGGACCCGAAGAAGGGGGTATGGTTAGAGCCGGCCCGTTCTCTCGAATATTATTTGCTTCGAAATGGAGTGAGTATTGCATTGAACCTAAAATTGTGATTAATTGCAAATCTGAAAATCACAAACAAATATCATTTATTCAGAATCTCATCAGTCGTATAAAGTTTCGGTTTAAGACATTACATATCAATCCAATAAATTAGTTTTGTTTTGCGCTATAAGACAACTGATCCCTATTGGCTCAAAGTTATCAAAATTATTGATTTTTCTATTTATGATTCGAAAGAGTGCGCAAAACATTAATATATAGTTCCGATGCCCTCTCAGTCGATCTATTCCTTTCCCAAACTCCAGTCCATTAACTCAATTAAATTAATAATTTTATTTGTCGTAGGATTTACTCGAATATAGAAGAAAAATGCGAACTCTTAGGGTTCGAATGCTTGACGGAAGTGTTAAGACTGTGTTAGTCGATGACAGTCAGCCAATCGCCAATCTTATGGTCGTTATCTGTACTAAAATAGGTATTAATTAAACGACTTATAAACTAATTGTTATATTTATTATACAAATTATATAAATTATTAAAACAATTGGAAGGCATTACAAATCATGACGAATACTCTCTGATTCGGGACTTACCCGAAGAACTAAAAGACGCAACTCTTTCATCGACCGGAACATTGACTTTGAGACGAAAAGATAAGGACAAAGACAAGACACTGGACTCAAAAATGGAACAGTTGAAGAAAAAGCTCAAAACAGACGATGACCTCAATTGGGTCGACCACTCGAAGACATTGCGCGAACAGGGGATCGATGAGGAGGAGACGCTTCTGCTCAGAAGGAAGTTCTTCTTTTCTGATCAGAACATCGACTCTAGAGATCCGGTGCAACTGAATCTGCTGTACGTACAGGCCAGGGATGCAATAATCGCGGGCACACACCCGGTCACACTAGACGAGTCGTGTCAGTTTGCGGGCATTCAATGTCAGATCCAATTCGGGGATTACGTCGAAAGCAAACACAAACCGGGATTTCTTGACCTAAAGGAGTTCCTTCCCAGGGATTACTCGCGAAGAGACAAAGCCATTGAAAAGAAGGTATTCGCCGAACACCGCAAACACATCGGCGAGTCTGAGTTGGAGGCAAAGGTCAAGTATGTAGGTCTGGCTCGTTCTCTCTCGACATATGGCGTCACTTTCTTTTTGGTAAAGGAGAAGATGAAGGGAAAGAACAAATTAGTTCCCCGACTACTGGGCGTCACTAAGGATAGTGTCCTTCGATTGGATGAAAAAACTAAAGAAATTATGAAAACCTGGCCATTGACTACAGTGAAGCGTTGGGCCGCCTCTCCCAATAGCTTTACTCTTGACTTTGGAGACTATTCCGACTCTTATTATTCGGTTCAGACAACAGAAGGCGAACAGATCTCACAACTGATCGCCGGATATATTGATATTATTTTGAGGCGAAAGAAAGCAAAGGATCACTTCGGCATTGAAGGCGATGAGGGCTCTACTATGGTTGAGGACAGCATTTCGCCCTCGAAGGCCACCATTCTGCAGCACCAGCCGGGCCAGAAGCCATCCAAACCAATCATTGAGGACTTGGCTATACCGGGCATTATAAGGCCCGGAACTAATGGACCGCAAACTATAAATATGAAGGAAATGCCGGAACAGCAGTTGACTTCAATTCAAAGTCAGGCACCGGTACAGCAATCGCCTCTAATGGCAGCACAACATCCCAAGTATCTTCAAACGGGGCTATCAGAACCTCAAAGAGCTTTACTTTCGACTATAGGCATGGGTCAGGACGCGGTGCTGAAGGCACTAAAGGAATTGGAAACTAAGGCCAAAATCCCGGAATACGGGCCCGACTTTGGGTGGAAACAGAATCAGTTAGACATGAAAAAGGAGACCGTCTCGTCTCAAATGGCGGCTTTGAATGCGGCCACAGCTCAGGTAATAACTCTAACATCAGTTCCAGAAGAGGAACTGGACCATCCGGCCCTCGGGGCGGCCATCCATACAATTAGCACAAACCTGCCGGAGATGTCGCGCGACGTGAAGGTGATTGCGGCGCTCATGGAGGACGACGATAAGGGTGAGCGCCTGATAGACGCGGCTCGAAACCTGTGCTCTGCCTTCTCGGAGCTGTTGAGAGCGGCCGAACCGGCGACCAAAGCCCCCCGACAGTCCCTCCTGAACGCCGCCTCCAAAGTAGGTGAGGCGACCACTAACTTGTTGTACACTATTGGCGAAGAGGACGAGTTCGACAGAGAGGCCGCGGATATGCTGTTGAGTTTGTCGAAACCGGTGGCCAATGCGGCCGCGAATCTAGTCTTGAAAGCGAAAGATGTAGCCTCTCGTTGCGACGATCAGGCGGCGCAGAACCGAGTGATCAGTTCGGCGACCCAGTGCGCTTTAGCCACTTCCCAATTGGTCGCCTGCGCTAAAGTGGTTGCGCCGACCATTAATAACCCCAATTGTCAGCAACAGATCATAGAAGCGGCTAAAGAAGTGGCCAAAGCTGTCGAAAATATTGCAAAAGTATGTCAGGACTCGTGTCACGACGAGCGCCTCATTGGGGACCTGAAGGGTGCGGCCGCTGATGTGACCCAAGCACTCAATAATTTACTGAATCACGTGAGGAGTCTGAGCGACAATAGAGGTCGTCGGACGACCGAACACGACGGCGCTGTCGACACTATCCTCGACGCCACCGACCGCTTGTTTAGCAGCACAGGTGACGCGACTGAAATGGTCAGACAGGCCAAGATCGTAGCCCAGGCAACCGCTCAGCTTATTCACAATATTAAAGGACAGGCAGAGACTCAGCCCGAATCAGATCTACAGAAGCGACTTTTGGCCGCAGCGAAGATCTTGGCTGACGCGACCTCCAGACTAGTCGAAGCGGCCAAAGGCTGTGCGACGAACCCACACGACTCGGACTCTCAGGCGGCCCTCAAAAGAGCGGCCGAAGACTTGAGAAACGCGACCAACACAGCGGCCAGTAATGCACTCAAGCGTAAAGTTATCACTCGTCTCGAGGCGACCGCAAAGCACGCGACAGCTATGGCCACTCAGAACATTGCGGCCGCACACGGATGCGGGCCCTATAATAGCAATGATATGATTCAAGACGAACTGATCCAAGTCTGCAGAGAAGTGTCTGAAATAATCAATAAAGTCGTTCAGGGAATCAGAGGCACCCAAACAGAACCGGACAATTCGAGCAAACAGTTGGCGCTCATCAATGCGTGTGATCTCTTCATAACCCCCGCATCGCGATTGGTGTTGACTTCCAAGTCTGCGATCCCAACCATAACAGA
>JAQFXP010001362.1:0-19798 GCA_034693685.1 Belba bartosi
TTTCTCCGCTATTATAGTAAACGATTCACCGAAACTTTAAACCTAAAATATTTTTTCCGCTATTATAATAAGCGAGCTGCCGCGGGGGGGGGGGGGACACAGGGCAAAACTATATATACAATTTCTCCGAAAATGTATTAAAAAGTGCTTTCATTCGTTCAGTTAAATTACGTTTAAAAATTAATTTAAATTATGTAATAATTATATAATAAATTATGCTCTAAACCGGCTATACATATTATATACAAATATATAAATTACGTGCTTCTTATAGCAAAAGCCAACAGAATCTATGCAGAATGTAAATGCGGGTTTTAAAAGCATATGTATTTATGTACTTATGTTAGTGAATAAGACACACACATGCGTATGTGTATGTGTAGAGTTAGTGTATGTGTAGAGTTAGTGTATGTGCTGTAAGCCGAATGAGTGAATGAACGCGTGTATTGTATATATGCTGTGACGCTTAATACTGCTGTGGCTATACTGTTAACGAGCAATACATTAGTGGTGGCTATACTGAGGCTATACTGTGACTATACAGTGACTATACTGTGGCTCCAACTCACTCACAAGCAAACCATTACTCAAACCAATACTAACTGCAAACTCGACTGCAATGGCCATTAAACGGCGAACGGGAACAGCGAAGTCACCGCCGATACTGTCGCACGAGTTCGTGATCGCCAATCATGCGGACATCGTCTCGTGTGTGGCGATGGTGTTCGTGCTGTGCCTCCTATTCCAGGCCACTTCACCCATAGCGTCGATGTTTGTCGCGATTCAGCACAACGTCACTGATGGCAAGTATTGGCAACTGTCGGAGAGCCAACTCGACGGCCAGAATGTCTCTCCTCTCCACTAATCAATTAACTGGTGTTTGTGTCTCGTCTTCTAGTGTTTACATCAGATCTGGTTCTCTACACATATGGCGTCAAAGACTTATGTATTGTATTCTTCTATTTCCTCATTTCGATTGTAATGCATGCCGTCGTTCAGGAGTACCTCTTAGATGTAAGTATGCCTATGCCTTCCCCTACATACCTGTGCGCTCTCATACACTCTCATACGTGAGAGGCTCCATATGCGAGCCCTTACACCTCCACGTCCTCTCTCTATCTCTCAATTCAATACTCAATTCGTTTTCATTCATTTGTTTAATCAATATATGAATTAATTATTTTTTATTTAATTAATTGTTTTTTATTATTTAGTTTTTCTTATTTTTTTAATTTTTTATTTGTTTTTTGTTTTTGAATACTTTTTTGATTTTTTTTGTTTAGAGTTTTAGTTTTAGTTTTAGTTTTTTTTAAAGTTTTATTAATAGTTATTGTTTTTTGCAATTAAGTCAATAAACTTCTTAATGCAGTTATTGCTTAATTCCTAGTCTGAGCTATATTTGGTGTTTGAGTTTGTTTTTTTCAAACATTAATTACTCTATTTGTGAGAAAAATTAATATATTAGAGAAAAATGTCGAATCGAAAGTCAAAACTAGAAATTTACAAAACTTTTAGTTAGGAATTAATAGTTTAAAACTGAAATAATTGAATTAAAACTTGTTTTTCGAAATGAATTGCACAGAAAGTGAATCGAAAGCTTCACTTATCAAAGATCAAACACTCGAAGTTCAACGAAAGCGGACAACTGCTGCTCTTCTTCTTGATATCGATCGCCTGGGCGTCGGAGATCATCCGAAGGGATGGCTATCTCACCTCAATTAGCAAACTATGGGCCGATTATCCGCACTCAGAGATGACTTATTTGTTTAAATTCTATTTCATAATCCAAATAAGCTATTGGTTTCACGCCTTCCCAGAGCTGTACTTCCAAAAGGTCAAGAAGGATGAGATGGGCGCTCGGATCACATACGCCATTCTTTATCTCATCTTCTTTTCCGCCGCCTATGCTCTCAAGTATTCGATTTGTTTTTTTCGGATTTTGTTTTCGTTTTTTGGTTCAAAATTGTTATGTTTTTATGAAAATTTGTTTTTTTAGAAAAATTTCAAATTTAATCAATTGTTTTGTCTCTCGAAACAGATGTGTATTCTTTTTGCTGACATTTTCAGACAGTTTTTAGATGATTTGCAAAATAGTATTTGTGTTGAGATTGAGTTTTTCCGATTCATTTGATTGTTATTTTGAACCAAAATGCGATTTTTAAAAATAATGACTCAATTATTGATTTATTTGTTTCGAAAATTGAATTCCAGTTTCACCCGAATAGCGATCTGTCTGTCGGTTCTCCACTACTCAGTCGAAGCACTCTTTCATTTGTCACGACTTCTCTATTTCGCAGACAAACTACAAATAGTTAGCTATAGGTTTGGATCTAAACTTTTTGACAACATTTTATGTTTTGATTTATTGCAAAAACTGAATTGTAATTTCAAATCTGATTATTAGTTTCAAGCTCTGGAACGTACTGTTCGTTTTGGTGCGTTTGGGTTCGATAACACTCTCAGTCTTAACGTTTTGGTACGGATTGGCGACCAATCAGTCGATGCAATTCAATGTCTCCGAAGGAAACTTCAATACACAAGTGATTCGGTATTGAAATTATAGCTAATTTTCAAAATAAAATTATTAACAAATCTATAAATTGGCAATTGTGGTGCACAGCATAAACTGCCTGGCCGCCATATGCTTCCTGCAGGCCTGGATGATGTGGAACTTCATTAACTTCCACTTAAGACGAATGCGAGAAAAAGCTGCCGAAGCGGCCGCTCTCAAGAAGAAGAGCGCAGGCGTTAAGCGCCGGCCGAAGAAGGCCGAGAAGGAGGACGTGAGTGAACTGCCAGAAGTGGACCAAAACACCAAAAAGGGTTTAGTGCAGAGAACGGCCACAACAGCTAAGGCTTCCCCTAAAGTCAAATGAATTATTCGTTTAATTGTTTAACTAATTCAACAAAATTTGTACCGAATTTGACGAACGGATTGTTGTTTTCAAATCTATTATTGCTTTTATTTTATTGATTCGTATTTTGTTTCGAAATTTAGGAAATTATTTGAATTTTTTTTCTTTATATATAATTTAAATTTATTCAGTTTTTTGTTTTTGGATTTTTTGTTTTGTTTTATATTTTATCGATCATTTGGACCATTAATTTGAGGCTTTTTTTTCGTATACCGTATATACTGTACACAAAAAATATATTTTTCTTAAACTCTAATCAAAAACTATAGAATTTGATATAAATTTTAAGCTTTACTCCTCTTCCACATCAAAACTGTTGATTAGTTTTAAATTTAAAATTGTTTTTAGTTTTTTTCGATCAATATATGTATTAATTATTAATTTGTTTTACATTTTATTCTTTATTTTCATTAATTTTTTGCTTTTAAAGTCTATTTTTTATCTATAGTTTAAAATTTTTTTTCTACTTTTTGTCTTAAATTTTTGACTTTCTATTCATAAAACAAATTAATCTTTTTTTTGGAAATAATTATTATATTATTATTAAAATTTTGCATTTTTTGTCATTAAATAGTTTTTTATACAGTTTTTCATATAATTATTATAAATGTTTTTTTTCCAATCATTTTATTTACTTTCAATTGTATTGTATTTTACGGTTAATTATTTGATTTGTTTTTGTCATACGTTTAGAAATGAATTAATATTTTCTATTTTATCGACAAATTTGAATATGAATTATAAAATTGGATTTTAAAACGAGGGCTGAATTAAAAATATATAAAAATTCATTTTATACTTGAAATCACATTATTATAAATAATTTTCATAAAACTGATAATAATAATAAAAATTTAATTCAATTTGATTTAATTATTTATTTATATTAATAAATTTCTTTTAACTTGGAGTTTTTTAATTTTAACCCAAGTTGTTTTTAAGTTTAATAATTTATCGAGAATAATTATATATTTGCTACAAATATTAAAATTTTAACTAAAAATCGTCGTTTGTTAAGGATAGAGATTTTAGTTGAAATTTCACTAAATTTAGTCAAATCATTATTCAAATATTATTAATTAAAATATTATTTTTTTTATTGAACACTAAAGTATAGATTCTATAATAATACTTGAATAATAATTTAATAATAATTTATTTAATGTTTAAACTCTTATTTTTTGTATTGAATTTTTGACAAATTACCTATTAAACTTGTTATTTATTTAATAAATATATGTCTATATGTTTATCAGAGATTGAGAAGGGGGATCAGGCAAAAACCCCACTGATTTTAAAAATTTGGATTTATTCCCCCTTAGCATTTGGTCTGAGAAAAGATACCCTCCTCGACGTTTTGTCGGCTACCTTCGGCGGCCGACAAATTTTTTGGGTTTTTTGCCCTAAATTAGGAATTTTTTTTTAAATTAATGCTAAATCCAGTTTATATCCATGTAATTTAACTATATTTAATTTAAATCCAGTTAAATTAAGCAAAATTTCATCATAAATATATAGGTTTTTCGAGCGTTTTTGGAAAAATCTCCTCTCTGATCCCACCCTAGTTTTTTGGCCAAAATTTTGAGAAAAATCCCTCCCCTGATCCCCTCCTGGATCGGCGGACCTGCTCAATCTTTTATATTTTTACACTAAATATTTAGAGTATTTTCAGAAATATGCTTGATCCTAGCTCAATTCTTACCAAACGATGTTTCTAATTTATAAATTGTGTCCAGATCAATTCGGTCGTTAAATCTATTATAAAATTTGTCGAAATATTTGATATAAATATTTTACAGTCAATCTCATTTACGACAAACTACTAAATTTACAAACTTTATTCGTTATAAACGGTTGCAGTTATATACGACTATAACTTAATTTGTATTTCAATTTTGTTTCTCAAATCTCGTTTCTTATATACGCAATAAAAAGTTTTATTTAATCTTTGCATTTTTATTGATATTTATTTAAATTTATCATGCATTAATTTAAAAATATATTTGTTAAAATTTAAATAAATAATTGGTAAGTTTTATTGTAATTAATTGCTTGTTTAATCAATTTGTTAAATATAGATAAAATTACTTTTAATATTAAATTATATTACATTTTATTTTATTAAATATTTGGAAGAAATATTTTTTGTTATTTGATATAAACATTATGTACAATAATAAAATTTTAAACTGCTTAAATTTTAAAAATCTAGTTGCAATATAATAATATTTTTTTAAATATTTGATTGTTTATTATTTTATAAAATTTACATGTTATTATAAAAAATTTATTTATTTTAGTACCGTAATTCCCCACATATAGCGACATGCCGGTATAAGCGAGGATGCCCATTTTTGCTAAAAAGGTTTTAAGGTCCCTACTGGCATGCCGGTATAAAGCAAGGAAAATGTTTAATATAAAAATTTTATTTAATGTTTATTTTTAATTAATTGCAATAATTAGATGCAAAGTTAATAACTGGGTTAATTTTTATTTAAATTTTTATTTGTTTTTGTTTAAAATTTAAAATTTAAAAATTAAACATTTAATATTAAATATTATATTTTTATTTAATTTAGTTTATTTTAAACTTTGCACAAGATTATATTTTAATTTTAAGATATATTATTGCATTTTAATTGTAAAATAATTTTAAAATTTAAGTTAAAGTCATTTGTTAAAAATCAAAATTTTCCTCTCTTATACCGGCATGCAGTTATATTACGGTAATTATTTTATTAAAAAAAATTTATTTTTATTTACATTTTTATTTGTAATTAATTTTTTAAATTCAATAATTGTATAATTTTTATAAATTAAAAAATTGATCTCAAATTAATTAAATATATATTTATGTTATTTTATTAAATAATCTGAATCTAAGATTTATTATATCTAATAATAAAATTTTAATTCAAAAATATAATATTAAACAATTCTTTTAAAATGTTGTTTAAATCATTAACAAGTAAGTTTATTAAAAATTCAAACTTAAAATTTAAATTAATATAAAATTAGTTTTAAGTTTATTTATAGTTTCGAATGAAAATCACATTCAAATTGAAAACTACCCGTACGTAGCGACAAAGGACTGCGGTATAGGTCGGGAATCACGGCTTATGGATACGTCTTGTTTTAAGTGGTATTTTTTTTATATAAATTATTATATCTAAAAAAATAAATACGCATTTCTAGCTAGTTGAAATTGGGTTTTTATTAAAATATTTTTATATTTATAGCTTTCTATTAAAGATTATAATTCTGTTGTAAAATTTTAGTTAATTAATGTTTGATTTAAGAATTAAATTAAATAATATATAAATTTAAAATTTAAATGTAAATTACTATTAAGAATTTTAAATTCATAATGTTTAATCTCAATTTGAGTTTACATTAAAAATATTATTTAATATTGCAATATTAGCAAATTTATATTAGTTATTAAATGTATCTGTTATTAATGTATGAAATTAATTTTGGTTTTGAAATTTTACTAAACTATTTAAATTATCAAATATTTGTTTTTAATTATTTAAAATATAAATTTAATTTAAAATTACCAAGATGTTTTATTTTAATTTTAAGGCACAAACAAATGAATATGTTGTCTCGAATAGAAGACGGCAGAAATCTATTATACGGTGAAATGCCCTGGATGGTTTTGGTTAAGACTCATACAAAGGAAATTTTAGGGTATAAATAAAATATTATCAATTATTATTATAAAAAATTTAATTTATTACAAAAATAATTAAGTTTTTGTTAAATAATTATTTAATAAATAATATATATTAAAATTATTTTATCTAAATTTTTAATATATTTTAATTAAATTTAAAAAAATTTTTTAAACTTAATATTTTAATATTATAATTAATTAGTAAACTATGTTTTAAAAATTTAATTTTTAAAATGTTGTAATTAAACATATAACAGATTAAATTTATTTAAATGACTGGCCTGAGGCATCGCCGGCCGTTTCAATATTGCTGGACTAGTATTGCATGTCTTTGCTATTACTTATACAGTTAGACCCGCTTAACGGCAAATAGTTGTTGCAGTAACAACTGGTTGTCTTATCCAGGATTGCCGTTAACTGGGGTTTGTCTTTTTCCGCATTTGTATTTTATCTAAATTGTTTTCATAAAATTGCTACAGTACTAAAAAGGTGCATAATAAGTGATAATAGCATTAAAATAAAATTATTGTTTAAAATTAATTTGATTTAAATAGTTAAAAAATTTTCCTTGTTTAATAAAATTTTGTTACTGATTTCTAAAATTTGTTACAACATTAAATTTTTTTTATAAACAGAAAAAATTTAAATCAAGCAAAAATTGAGCAATGTAATTTAAAACGTACATGAGTATATATCTACTTAAAATAAATTAACAGATTAATTTATACAAATGGGTTATTTTTTATTTATTAGTAAAAATTAATAATTGTAAAAGTTTAATATTTTTTATCAATTAGTTTAAATTTTTTAATTTATTTTATTAGTTTAATTGGAAAATTATATTTTTAAAATTAAAAATAACTTATTAATAAGTTACTATTATTAAAATTTAAAAAATCAATTATTTTTTAACTTAATCTGTAAATTTATTTATAAATTAATATATTATTTATATTTAAATTATTATGTAACTGTTTAAAAAATTAATCTATAAATTGATTTGAGTTAAGATGTACTTTTAAACATTTGTTCAATTTTTGCTCAATCTAAATTGTTTCTGCTTATGAATTAATAATATATTTGATTTTATTCAATATTTCGTTTTAAATTATAAAACATTTAATATGTTGTTTTTGATATTTGTTTATTAAAAACAATAATTTACAATTTATTGCCGTTAAAAGAATTTTATTATATTGTATGTGCAATGAAAAGTTGTTGCCGTTAACCGGGTATTGCTGCTAAGCGTGTTGCCTTTATCCGGATACTTTAACATTATATACACATAGAACCTTCCGGTGCTGACATAATTGTTGCCGTTAACAGGGATTGCTCTTATCCGAGTTGCCCATAAGCGGGTTTAAATGTAGTTGTTAAATTTGTAAATATAATAATTTACTCTTTGAGCAAATTTTTTAATTACATTTCTTCAGAATAACTCAGATTTAATTTTTATTAAATTTGTGTATTGCATAAAAATAGATATTCTTGCATTCGTGCCCATTAGACTAAAAATTTGAAAAGTTAGATTTGTATTTAAGTCTAATACTATTAATCTTGCCAACATAAAAATTCAATTCAATATTATGGATACAGTTTTTTATTGCAGTTTTAAATAATATTTAAAAATTTTGCTAAAATTCCTTAAAAATCAAGGTAGTTTTTTTAATGCTGACAAGCTTAAACACTACTGACTATTATTAATATAAGGTTATTACTTAATTTTCAAAAATAGTTTGTAAAACGTTAAAAAATTAAAGTTATAGTTACCAAGATATTTTGTAAGTTTTGTTATTTAAAAATTTTAGATTTAATAGATTTAAAGTTACTTTTTATTTTCAAATAATTAACTAAAATTTTATTTAATTTAGTAATGAACAATTTATATCTGATTGTACTGGATCAATAATAAATAACAATTGGATTTTAACTGCAGCTCATTGTTTGTAGTAAGTATTGTATAGTAATTCAAATAATATTTATAAAATTAAATATATATTATTTATTTAGTACAGTCCAACCCGCTTATAACTAACAGATCGGTTTTACTAAATCCGTTCGTTATATACGACTATAACTTAATATATATATTTATTTTGTTTTATAACTACTGTTTGTTATAAGCGGGTATTCTTTATAAGCAATTTTCTTTTTTCAAATTTTCTTTTGTTTTATCTTGTTAGTATTTTCTTTTGCAATCTACAAAAATTTGCTTTTGTTATAAGCAATAAGAAAAATATTTATTGTTTTAAAAACTCTCAAAATAAATATTCTAAAAATTAAATTGCTTAATTATAAACATTTAAAATAAATTCTTAATGTTTTAAAATTTGGAAAAAAAATGTAAAAATTTATCTTTTTGTAATTTTTCCGTTAAAGTGTTGTGGGTTTATTAAAGTTGACATGATATGATCTAAGAATTGGCGTAGCAAATTAACCGTTATTATATTAGGATTTTACAATTAAAACAAAATCTTGGATTAAATATTTAGTTTTCGCCGTTGCTATAATTAACAAAACAATTTATTCAAATATGTAAAAAACAAAATATCAGATCTTAATGTGTATAACTACAACAAAAATATTTTTAAAATTACAATTATTAAAAAATGTTATGCGAATTTAAAAAAACGTGGTGACTTAAGCAAACTGTATTATTTGCAAATAAAGTTTTCATTGATTTCAGCTTATGATATGGATATAGTTTTTGATAAGATTTAGAAATTTACCGAAAAAACTTTTAAAAAATAATTTGTGTTAAAAAAATAAAATATAAATCAAATTAAGTTAAAATAATTTTATAATATTTTTATAATAAATTTTTATTTTTTATTTTGTGCCAAAAATTTTATATTAACATTTATATTACAGTTAATGTTAACAAAGCTAAAACATCTTATTTTAGAAATTTATTTACTTATAATAAGCAATTTAATTAATTTTTTGTTAATTACCAAATTAAATTTAATATTTTATTTTATGCAAAAATAATTTTAATTTTATGTTAAAAATGGACAAAAAAAAATCTTTTTTGTAGATAAAATGCCCAGTAGAATTTAAGCTTTTAAAATAACAAAAAGACTAATTTTGCAATTAAATTTATTCTAAAATTATATTAAAATTTGCATTATAATTATTTTTAATATTGAAAGCAAACCAAATAGAATTATCAAAAGTATCAATATAATTGTCGGATTAATTGATATAAAGCAACCAAATCAACAAACGTATGAATTTGAGAAATACATATTATATCCGAAATATAACCAAACTTTGGAAAAAGTACGCGATTATGCGCTAATAAAATTGAAGCAATCAATTGATTTTCAAATTGTCGGCAAATATCGCAAAATTAATTCAATTTGTTTACCAAAACCATGGCTTCAAAACGGGAAAGATGAGTTTGCTCTAATTGGTGGTTATGGCATGGTTAATTCATCACAAGATATATTTGGACCTGTACAGATTGGTTGGGTTATAATATCGGCCAGTAATGATAATACTAGTGATATTGATGATTGGGGAAAATTAGTTATTGTTAGAAAAACTCCATTGAAAACTGGATCTATTGCGAGAAAAGTAAGATTTTAATTATTTTTAATATACACTTGTTGCTAAATCTAAGTGCCTCGGCTTTGCTCGGCTTATTTAAAGCAACTTGATAGTAACTTTAAAAAATTTTGCATCTATGGATTTATGGGACGGACATATTGTATATTAAAATTTCTTTTAATTTTAACAAGTTATTTTGTGGCATAATAAAATCTTCTCAAAAAAAACTAGCATAGTTACAAGAAATATAAGCAATACAATTTTTTAAAATTAAAAAATAATTGAATACATGTATTTTTGTTTTCAAAAATTTTAATCTTAAAAAATTTTATTAGTACTACAGATTTAAAAATGCAAAATTTGTTTTGCATACAAAATAAACATTGTTGGTTGTTTTAAATTAAAGTATTTTTTTTATAATTAACAGTTTAAGATATTAATGTAAATTATAATATATTTAATCTATAAAAAATTATTTACCAAAAACATTTTAAAAATAAAAACATCTTTTTATTATAAATTTAAATTTAAATATACAAGTAGTTTCAAATCAAATCAATCTTTATTAGAATCTCTATCAACATAATGATGGTTTTCATAGAAATTTATTAATAAAATTATACATAAAATAAAATAAAATAAATTTTAATTCAAATAAAATAATTGTTTTAATCTTGAATTTACATATTAATATTTGCGTAATCTTAAACATAAAATGTTAATGTTTAAATAAACTTGGGAAACTTTTGTTGGTAAAAAGCAACTTATCTAAAATTAGTATACTTATCTAAAATATTTCAATTTATTAGTAGTCCTATTAATATTTACTTTATTAATCCTAGCAATTATGGCAATGAAGCTAACAAAGCTAAATTTAAAGCCAAATCTAAAGTTAAACTTTAACTCAAAATTCAAAATTAACTTACTCCGATTAGTACGTAAGTGTGTACTCGCAGATTGAGTTGGCGTTTGTCACAAAAGATAGTTTATGTCCAAAGGATTAATTTTATATAAAAATTTTTTCCGAATGAACATAAATGATGATTTGGTGACAATCTTTATTTTGCATAATTTTAAGCTTTTATTGCATTTCTTCACATTTTCTATTTATTTTTTAGTTTTTTCAATTGATTTAACTTGAGGTAAGTTAGAGTTATTAATTAAAATTAAATAAAATGTAAAATAAATGAAATGTTTGACTAAAAACAATAAAAGCTTAAAATTATGCAAAATAAAGATTGTCACCAAATCATCATTTATGTTCATTCGGAAAAAATTTTTATATAAAATTAATCCTTTGGACATAAACTATCTTTTGTGACAAACGCCAACTCAATCTGCGAGTACACACTTACATACTAATCGGAGTTAACTACAGTTTAGTACATAAAAGACATTACAAATTTTAATGAACGAATAAATATCAGCCAAAAATCTTCTTAATTTTTAAAATTAACATTTATTTTTTAATATAGTATTTAATTTGAAAAATAGTGCTACTTCACCATTTTATTTGTTTTTTTAC
Source organism: Belba bartosi (assembly GCA_034693685.1). Classification (NCBI taxonomy): domain Eukaryota; kingdom Metazoa; phylum Arthropoda; class Arachnida; order Sarcoptiformes; family Damaeidae; genus Belba; species Belba bartosi. The sequence continues at coordinate 11,672 of JAQFXP010001362.1, forward strand.
TGACAAATCCTTTTTTACATTAAAATTTAACCCAAAAAAAATTAAATAATAATAATAAAAGATCAGTATTACAAATGCATTAAAAATGTGTTTACTTTTAAAACGTTGTTATATTATCAAAAATATTGATTTTATTAAATATTACATAAAATCTTAAATTTTTCTTAAAAATAATTATTTTTAAATATAATTTTGATTAAAATAAATTAATCAAATTAACTAGCTTTAATTATAATTTTTAAAAATTATAATGCACAAATAGTTTTATTTTAATATATTATTTGTTGCAGGGTGATTCTGGTGGTCCACTAGTCCAATACGTAAACGGAAGGGCAGTATTAATTGGTGTGTTTTCGAGGTTTTCACATTATGATAATGACACAGTATATATAAATTATTACAATAGAGTATCATTTAAAGTCAAATGGATTGTTGAAAGAATTCGTGAAAATACAATATAATTTAAATTTTTATAATTGTTTATTGTTTAAAAGTTTTTAAAAATTTACATTGCTATTTTATAATTTAAATTGTTTTTAGATGTGGTCATTAAATAGAAAACTAAAATGTTTGTTAATTTTTTTACTATTTGTTAATTATAAAAAACAATATATCTGTAATGTATATCTTAGGACTATGCCGATACAATGTTTTTGTATGTTTATTAAAAAGTAAAAAATAACAAATTTAAACTTTATTAGTTAAAATTTCTGGTAAATACCAGAAACTTTAATTTTTGATTAAATACAAAAAGTGAATAATTTTATTATCTTAACACAATTCGTTTAATATTTTATTTTAAACACAATATAATTTATACATTTTTAAAAATTTAATTAAACTTTGTACAAGGATTGTATTTAAAGCAATATACAAGCTGATAAAGACGTTATAAAAACAAATTCAAATTTTAATAATTATTTATTTGTTAGATTTTTAATGACAATTATTTTCAATTTGTGTTCCGTTATTTTTATATATTAAAAAAATCCGTTTTGGCCACGACATTAATGATTTGTTAATGAGTTCTTGTGGCAAACGTCGCCATACCCTTCAAATTGCATTTTAAATGAAGCCATATATTCCACCTTTTCTTTACATAAAATGTGTTTCTTGTTTCCCCAAATCGAATAATCCATATGAGCCGCGTCTGGACTCTTCGGCATCCATTCCTCTTTGGTATAAACTTTATTCGAGATTTTATAAACTTTCGGTTTAACCGCCGGTAGAGCCGAAACGCGCGCGACCGTTGGTTATTAATGTTTTTTACACTCAAAACATGAACTTTTGGCTTAAATCTTAATTTTAAACTCAAAGTCTTTTTCAAATGATAATTGACGTTTGGTTGACTACAACCTAATACTTTGGCCATATCTCTCTGTGATGGAAAATTTAAGTTTTGGGCCATTTCTGATAATCGGTTCAGTTTTTGATTAGTTAACACTTTTTGAAAACTATTGTTTTTCAACTAATTTTCTTTATTTTTTACAATTTTTTCAATTGGATTTTTAACTGAATTAATCAAATAATTAGAAACTTTAATATTATCTTTTAATAACTCTTTTTTAATCATAGAAAACGAGTAATTAAGTTGTAATAAATGTTGAATGCAGCCGACATTTATTGGGTCAGTTTTTCGGCTAGTAATTGAATTTACTGAATTTAGATTTCTGGCATATCAATAGAGAACTGTTTTGTTGACAAATTGATATAAAAATTATATTTTTATCTACAGTCAATCAATAGTTATTGATATTTGAATTTGATTTTATAACTTCTTTATCACCCTGTATAGTACAATCTTTACATATTAAATATATAAATTTTATTTTAATGCTATATTTTTATATATTTTAAATCAACAAAATTATTTTTGGTACTCAAATAATTGTATTGTAATATTTCTTAATTAAATTTGTTATAACTATTAGCATTGTGGGACAGAATCAAAAATTAATGTAAAAAGTTAAAGCGTAATTCTTGTATCTAAAATGTACCTTGATTAAGTTCATTCAAATAAATTGTGTGCTATTTACCTATAATCTAATTTCAATACTGTATAAATAAAATTTTCAAAACTCAACTAAATCGAAATATTTATTTAATATTCAAAACTAAAATGTATTTTTAACAATGTATTAATTTACAAAAAATTAAATTTTTAAAATTTTTAAAATAAAAATTCTCACAAATAAAGAAAAGTTTAGAAAATTTGTTTAAATCGCATAATTAATATAAACAGTTTTTCATAAGTAAATTTTTAAAAATTAGAAAAGTCGAAATATATCTCAAACAATCTTAAAATCATGTTTTCGAATTTTATTAATATTTTTATAAATTAATAATTATAAAAATACTGTATTTTTGTAAATAAATAAAATTTTTATTTGGAATTAATTATATATATTTTATTTAATTAATTTATTGAAAGAAGTTTTTACTAATCCTGTTTCCTATTAAATTGTTACCATTTATCCGAATGATTTTTATATAACTTTAGCCTAACATATATTCTGTGGACTATGTCACGTAAGAAAGTCCCCTGGCAGTCCTCAATGCTTCACAAATACTATTATTAATTATAATACTTGATTAATATTTTTGTTTTAATACTGATTTAAATTTTAAATAATAAATATAAAATACTTTAAATATTTTAAATTAAGTTTAAATTAATATTTTGGCTAATTTATTAAATAAATAAGCAATTTGTTTAGAGTAATAAAATTAATAAATGTTCATTAAAAAATAATTAATTAAACTTTGTAAAAATTCAACTAAATAAATAAAATAATATTATTAAAAAAACCAATATTAATTTTTTAAAAACTAAAAATTTTGTTTGGCAAAATGTTATTATAATCAAGTGTAAGATAAACCAATAACAATATAAATCCAACAAAATTAAGAATAATAAAAATTAAAAACTGTTTAGATTTATCAGTTTCAGCTGGTTTGTTTCCAAATTTATGTTCACCATCTCCTATCGGCTCTTCTCCTTTAATATCAATACCGCTTTTTATACAAAAAGACCATTTTATAAACCCATTTAACTGAACTAGTACGTTATATTTTCCCGTATTTAAGATAATATTGTTTGAATTGTTATCTATAATTAAATTTGTAATTTGTCGTCCATTTAATATATGCTGCACATTATTTTCTATTTTGGTTCCAGTTAAATTAAATACAGATTGAAACGGAATTATTAAATTGTCTATCCAGTTTATGTATGCGTTTACCTAAAATGTATAAAATTAAAAGTAATTAAATTATAAATTTTAAAAAATTAGTAAAAAACATAAATTTTAAAATAGTTTAAAAATTAGTTAGGAAATTAAAATCTTTGTAAAATCTTTGTAAAATCTTTGTTATTAATGTATTATTAAAAAAATTAAAATGTAGAAATATAGTAAGATCTGTATAATTTCACATTGCTTAATTTTACATTTGTCTAATTTCACAGACATATCCAAAACCAATTTGAGACCTATGTTAAAGTATAGCACTAATTTCACATTTGCCTATTTTCACTTTCTCACATAAATAGCCAAACGATTTACTCCGATTGGTATCTAAGTGTGTGCCCGCAGATTGAGTTAGCGTTTGTCACAAAAGATAGTTTTTGTCCTAAGAATTAATGTCATATAAAAATATTTTTTGAATGGACATAAATGATGGAATGGTGACAATCTGTGTTTTGCATGATTTTAAGATTTTATTGCCTTTCTTCACATATATTATTAATTTTTTAGTTTTTTCAATTGATTTAACTTCAAGTACGTGGAAGTTCTTAATTCTAACTAAATAAAATGTAAAATGAATGAAGTATTTGTCTAAAAACTATAAAAGCTTAAAATTATGCAAAACAATAATTGTCACCATTCCATCATTTATGTCCATTCGGAAAAAATTTTTATATGACATTAATTCTTAGGACATAAATAGACTGAGAACAAATAACCGAAATATAGTCTTTTTCAAAATTCTGAACACATCGAAACAAAATATAATGAAAAAGTAAAATAAAAATTCAGTTAATTCAAATACGATATTATCGAATATGCTAATGTCGAGTATAGTAATGTCGAATATACTAATGTCAAATATGGTAATGTCAAATATGGTAATGTCGAATATGGTAATTTCAAATATGGTAATGTCGAATATACTAATGTCAAATATGCTAATGTCGAATATGGTAATGTCGTTTTATTTTGTTTTTATGTGTTCTAAATTTTGAAAAAGACTATATTTCGGTTATTTGTTCTCAGTCTAAACATAAACTATCTTTTGTGACAAACGCCAACTCAATCTGCGAGTACACACTTAGATATGAATCGGAGTTAGTTAATTTGTATTCTCATAATTTCACATTTAAAATTTGTTAACTGTTTATAATCTTTAAACATATTAATTATAAATAAATATTTTAAAAATAACTATAGCTATTATATTTGATATGTCATAAAATTCATCATATAAGTTAAATTATAATTTTATATTAAATTGATATGCGGCTTATTATCAATTTTATATTATATTTTTAATGTATAGCACAAATAATATAAGTTTAAAATTAGAGATTCAAAAGGTCAAACGATTCAGGGGGGATTGGGGGGAGGGAGATTTCCCAAAATTTTCAACCTAGGGGGGATCCTGGAAGGGATTTTTCAAAAAACGCTTAAAACCTATATATTTATAATAAAATTTTTTCTAATTTAGTTAAATTAACTAGATTAAAACCCGGATTTAACACCAATTTAGGAAAGATTTGCGGACCGCTTAAATCAAGGGGTATCTTTTTGCAGACCAAATGCTAGGGGAGGGGGAAATATAATCCATAATTTCAAAATCAGGAGGATTTTTGCCTGATTAACCCTTTTTTTCAATCCCTGAATAAAAGATTTAATTTAATAAATACTTTTAGTTTTGTGTTTGGTTTGATGTGAAGCGTCTGATTAACAGAAATCACTTCCCGTTTTGATCCAACTATTTCATTATATTGTGTCCAGGACAATTCAGTTTTTGTTACTGTTTTATGTTCACATTTAAATTCTAGCATGTTCCACAAATTAAAATAATCGTTTGTTTTTAATGTTCTAAATTTAGTTAAAATTGTTTCTTGATCAGAATATTTGATTTCATATGAAGTAGTTTTTGCAAATTTCTTTTCATAATCTTTAATAACAACATTTGATCCGTTATTTATAAATACATTTTTGTAAAATTCTTGCTTTGAATCGTTATATTGTTTTGCCGCTTCCTATGACATAATGTCAAAAATTAATTAAATAATATTGAGTTAATTATCTATTTTTTGAGATGAAGTTATAATAATCGTCAAAATATTTTTTAAATTTTAAATTCAACCAATTAATTAATTGAAATAAGTTATTGATATTTATTTTTTAATAATTTAATTTTTTAAATATTTTAACATGTTTATTTACATTTTAAATGTGTTGTGTTATGTTTTGAATAAATAAATTGCAAAATTTAAGCTTTGAATGCAAAGTTATTGTATTACTCACTTTGAGAGTTAATTCAGGTTTGAATTCAGTAATATTTCCAAAAATATATGTTTTCACATATTTTGGCGATGGGTTTAACGAATTTGAAAGCGGTTGAGTCAACAAGCTTATAATCTCATCATGTGGATCACATAAAAGCGGTAAAGCTTGAATAAGTAAAATTGACAATATTATATGTTTTATCATTTTAGTATTGATTAATGTTTTAACTTAATCAATGTTAAATATTTTAATTTTAGTTTAATATATTAACTATATTTTACAATAATTACTAAATTTAATAAATTATTATTTTGTGTTAATAAGACTTGCATATAAACAAATTTAAAAATTTGCCAAGATTCAAATAGCAGTTGTTCTCAAAACAGACACTTTTAATAGTTTATAGTTTTGAACATTTATTTTATTTATTATATCCAACATATTATCTCTTATTACTTGTTATATATTCTTGTGATTATAACAATTTTCAGAATTAATGTCAATATTGATATTCAATAACTTATTAATAAATTAATAATAAGTCATAATTTTTATTCAAATTAATTTGACATTAAAATTCCTAAATAAAAAATAAATTCTAACAAAAACATTTTTAAGATTCTTTTTAAATTAACGTTAAACATTTGTTTATATTAACGTTAACTTGGTCAATTAAAAAATTTTAATTAATAACATTTATAATAAAATTAATGTGAAATTCTTGTATTGATTTAATATTTATTGTGTATTTAATTGTTGACTCAACACAAATAAACAGAAGTTATTCTTTAATTAAAACAACAAAATTTTTAATAGTTTTATTATTACGTTATTTGTTATTAACTTAAATAACAATAAATTTATGTTTTACGCAGATGATTAGTCAAATGATTAACTATTGATTTAATACTTGATTTTAGTAAATTAAAAACAATTTAATAAATGTCTTTAAAAACTCGAAATACTTATTTGATTAGCAGTTTTGTTAACTGCAAAAGAGATAACTATTAATACTCTTAAGAATCTTAAGCTTTTAAAAACTGATATGTTTTTTAATAATTATTTTATAAGAATATTAAATACTATATTTTTTCTAATAAATAATGTATTGTTTTATCAAAGTCAATTTTATCCTTTTTCCATTTTTATTTCTCAATTTTTCTGCCCGATCTACTTGATAGAAATAGACCTGGGCTTTAGTTTTATTATTCTAAACAATTGCTTGTTTATTTAATAAATTAGCGGAAATATTAATTTAAACTTAATTAAAAATATTTAAAGTATTTTATATTTGTTATTTAAATTTTAAACCAGTATCAAAACAAAAATATTAATCAAGTATTATAATTACTAATAGTCTTCGTGTGCATTAAGGACTTTCTCACGTGACATATTCCACATAATATATTAATATGTTAGTGTAGCGTTATATCAAAATCGGTCAAATAACTTGTAACAATTTAATAGGGAAAGGGATTAGTAAAAATTTCTTTCAATAAAATAATAAAATAAAATATATATTATTAATTCCAAATGAAAATCTTATTTATTTACAAAAATACAGTGTTTTTATAATTATTAATTTTTAAAAATATTAGTAAAATTCAAAAACATGATTGTATTTATCAAACTTACAAAAACATTCTAACTGAATAGGCCTAAGATAGGCCATACGGGTCTTTTCAGATATATTGTTTTGTATTTTTAACAAGCAGTAAAACAAGACAACTAACATTTTTGAACTCTTAATAATTGGAGACCATATTTATTTTTGAGATATAATTAGACATTTTTAATTTTTTAAAATTTAAACATGAAAAAAACGGTTTATATAAATATTGCAATTTATACAAATTTTATAAGCTTTTCATATTTGTGAGAATTTTTATTTAAAAAATTTAATTTTCTGTAAATTATTACATTTGTAAAAATTACATTTTAGTTTTGAAAAAATTAAATGAATATTTCGATTGAGTTGAGTGTTTTGAGAATTTCATTAACACACAATATATATGAATAAACTTAATCAAGGTACTTTTTGGGTACAAGAATTACGCCATAACTTATTACATTGATTTTTGATTCTGCCCCACAATGCTAATAGTTATAATAATAAATTTAATAAAGAGATATTACAATACAATTATTTGAATGCCGAAATATAATTTTGATGATTTAAGATATATAAAAATATTGCATCAAAATTAAGTTTAAAAATTTAATTTATAAAGATTGTACTGTGTGTTGCCTTAAATACAATCATTGTACAAAGTTTAGTTAAACTTTTAAAAAATGTATAAATTATATTGTGTCAAAAATAAAATATGAAACAATATGATAATAAAATTATTCACTTTCTGTATTTAATCAAAAACCAATAATTTTGGTATTTACCAGAAACTTTTAACTAATAAAGTTTAAATTTGGTATTTTTTTAACTGTTTAATAAACATACAAAAACAATTTATCTGCATAGTCTTAAGATATACATCAGGCATTTAAAATTCAAATTTAAACTATATAGTTTTAGGGACTTAATATATGTTAGATTTAAAATCAGCTGGTCATTTCTTGAATTAACAAAAATAACACAAACTTAAATACTGTTACA
>JAQFXP010001363.1:0-19778 GCA_034693685.1 Belba bartosi
AGAGAGAGAGCAGGGGAGAGAGAGATCAGGAGAGAGAGAGCAGGGGAGAGAGAGAGCAGGGGAGAGAGAAATCAGGGGAGAGAGAGATCAGGGGAGAGAGAGAGCAGGAGAGAGGGAGCAGAAGAGAGAGAGAGCAGGGGAGAGTGAGCTGGAGAGAGAGAGCAGAAAAGAGAGAGCAGGAGAGAGAGAGAGAGAGAGAGAGAGAGAGAGAGAGAGAGAGAGCAGAGGAGAGAAATAGCAATCTAATGACTGCAATGATCGCACCGATAGATTAGGATCTCATACTATCTTATTATTATTATTATTATTACTATTTAGAAGAACTCATTGCTTCATTGCTGGCACTTCACTCCACTCCACTCTACTCTACTCTACTCCAGTCGATTCAACCGAACGCTTGTATGAATCGTATGAATCGACTCCCACTTTAGTTTTGGTTTTGCATACTTTAGATCAGTTATTATCAAATCGACTAATACTGAAAATTCATGTCAAAATGTCTCACTAATGGATGAATGTTGACATTTGACCTTTGCTAGACTCAACCCAAATGAGCACAACCTCACGAAAGCCAGTATTGCTTTTAGTGCGAAACGACTCGTTCGACCAGATTATGGTGTAATGGAAAAGATCCTTGATTATATCTGCTTTAATTACACACCTTAGTCCCAAATTGAGGGGACAGGACATCCATGTGAACATCATTCATAAGATGCTATTATTATTATGCCTCTCCTCACGACTCGTCTGAATGCAAACACGTCTTTAGCATCAATTTTATTGATTGAATAACTCGTATATGAATTCCATTAATCCATTCGCTTAATGAGCACCGATTCAGAGACAGATATGCAAACCATTTGTCGAATTATTTTAATCTTTTGGTTAAGTTCTATAAATGGATAGTTTGTTGGTTTGAATGTTCAATAAATATTGTGTAATTCAGAACTATTGTACTGATATTATTACAAATGTATATACAGTACAGTATATATCAGTCAATATTGTAATCAATTGTTAGACTAATAGTGAAATATAATTGGATTTGAGGTTTAAAGAGAGCGACAGAATTGGGTGACATTTCATATGCAGAAAATGAGTCACCGGTTGTGCAGCACTGGCTAATCAGGGTTTAAGTGAATTGAGTTTGAGTCCGATATTCGATATACTTGATATGCACTAAAATATGCCTTCTCTTACATAATAGCAATTTAATGCTTAACACAAGTATTGTTAGACTCAAGTATTGGAGTATTGGAGTATTGGTTGCTTTTGGTTCAATTTGTTGGCAAAAGGAATTTCATTTGCGGTTTGTGTTGGAGCGGTGTCTCACATCAAAGGTAGATTCAAGTGGGATGTGCCTACATATACACTCTATTCATGGTCTCTCTGATATAATTTGGATGGCAGTTATCGAGACAAAAGAGCCGGCAAATCGACTGGCCTTCTGGGACCTTTTGGGCATACGTGCACAGCTGGTATCTCTCCATCATTTTATGGCTATACCGTATACACTATACAGTATATGGTATACCGTATACTATAATATACATCTATACATCCAAACATATTATACTTACTATACACTTCTTAAGTTTTTATCTATCGAGAGAGCAGGAGAGAGAGAGAGAGAAGGAGAGAGAGAGAGAGAGAGAGCAGGAGAGAGAGAGAGCAGGAGAGAGAGAGCAGGAGAGAGAGAAGAAGAGAAAGAGAAGGAGAGAGAGCAGGAGAGAGAGAGAGAGTAGTGGCAGTCACTTATAAAATAAAGAAATTCTGGTTCTGTTATTGGAGTATTGTGTGGACTCGAGACTCGAATTTAAATTTTGTTAAAATATTGGTTCGAATCATGAAAGGAAAGCATTTATCTCAAGTGTCTTTGCCATCTTAGTCTTACATAAAGCACTGGCAGCTCTGCTATGCTCTGATCTGTTGGCAAATATTTATGAAATTAGAATTGCGATGATTATGAGTGCAATAACTATAGCATAACTACAGCACTACATGTCTCGCGTGAAATGAAATATAGTGTATCCGAGACTGTATTGCAAATCATTGGGCCCTTAATGCCATTCCCTGTACGCGAATGCTCTTCTCATCGGGCAATTACATGAATAAATCTTATTGTAGTCCTGTGTTCAACACTGTCAGACTCGGAGGCAATTCGTGACTCGTGATCAACAATATTGTAATCGTGCGCTCATTCCTTCAAACTATTCACTACTTTTTGGGACATTTTGCTATATATTTGTTTTGGTCCTATCTATTCGATCTTAGTTTGCACTCAAATCTATTATCTTTTGTGTTATGTATCCCCAAAACCAGTGAATGGGCGAAGAATATGGAATGAGAATAAGGTATGAGCTCTGGTGATCAAGAATTTGTTGGCTATTTATTCAATGCTATCACACAATTGAGCCCAACTTGCAATTCATACTAATCGTGAAGAAAGGGTGTAGTTCTGATGCATCCGATGCCAATTGAAAATTTAAACAAATAAGTCTTAAGTCTTATTTCTCCAACTTTTCAATAGATTGTTTGATGGAAAGGATGGAAGACTGGAGAGTATGGAGCACTGGAAAGGCCATAACTATTGTGTTTGTAATCTCTTTGCGCTTTTATCGCGACATTGCCTACACTAGCGATGAGTGTTGTGTGGGATTCGACGTCGTATTACAGAGTAAGTACTGAACAGTACAGTAGAGAACAAGTGTTTGGCACAAATAACATATATTTTATGGAATTTTTGGCACAAAACTACAAAAACTAAAGAATCGCTAATCCGATCACTTTTACTCGACTACAACCAAAAACATTATAACCGCAAAAGAGCTCACAATTGTTTACTATCTCTCCAATCCCTTTCAGTTCAGTATTCTAGTGAATCTAATTAATTAAATTTTGCAATTTTAGTACTAAATAAGTTTGACTTTACTTGTACTGCAATAGAGAAGCTTTGAGATAGAAATAAAGTGCAATATATATATATATAGCATATATATATATACTAAACTATTCTAACAATTCATCAATTTTACAATAGATTTAGCTAACAATGAATGTGTATTAGTTCCACAATAAACCTTTTGTAGAAACACTTATTAAGTGGAGTAGAGTTCGCTAGACTGTACTAATAAAAAAAACTGGCTCTAAAGTGATTCATTAAAAGTTTACTTTTATCAAAGTCTATGTTTTCAGTGCAAACCAAATAATTAGCTCTTCTCTGATTGAGCCGAAAGAACATTATTTTGGGAGAAATAAATGGTCAAACGGTCAGCTAATTTATGTCTTACAGAGATTAGTTTGAATTTTTGCTGGTCATTAGGTTGTTGTCCAACATAATAATGCATCCGTTTCCTCGGGGGCACAACATTGATGAACAAATTCATTCTCATCGGCAGAGCTTTATTTGTTGTTCACCACAGCCTCACAGACTCAGACACTCCACTTTCTCTCTCTCTCTTTCTCTCTCTCTCCCTTCTGCTCTCACTCACTCACTCACTCCTGTTTGCCTCTCTATTTGATTGCAGACTCACAATAAGCTACAATACAATACCAATACCAATACCAATACCGATAGTGATGAGACACTGCACTTCCAATATGTGCCGCATTATTAGTACTATTAGTACTCGGGAGACATCTATTTATGTGATACGTGTCCAGCACTGCAATCTCATCCTAACCTAAATAGAAACGAAAAATGTTTTGTTGGAAATGTACTACTTACTGCTTACACACAATATTTATCATTTATGTTTTTAATATAATAAATTGAACATTATTGAGATTACAGGTCTGCACACTGTATTTGTACTCTAGCCAACTGCTCTACATAATGTAAGTCTACCGAATTTCGGAGTAACTCTGCTCTCTGTGCTCTCTATGCTCTGTACTGAGGCGTATATAACGCCACATCAAATCACATCCTAACTAATGCTTTCATATTTACTATCAAAACCGTTCGACTGTTTTTATTACAACAAATGATAAATTGACTCAAGTCTCGTAAACACGACTGTATTAAACTGAACCCATTTAACAAATCTTCAAATTCAAGCAATTTGTATTGCATTGTATAGTCACTTAAAATACTGTATTAACAATAATTAAGATCAGATCCATTGCATCATTAACTTAAAAAGATTTGAAAATAACATCACTTTATATTTGTACTACAATTAAGTCTTTGAACATTGATTGGTCTTTCGTGAGGAAAGTTATGAAAATTTTCGGCATTTCTATTCACATTATTGTTCTCATTGGCAGAAAACGCTTTCATATAAAATGCATTTCGCACGACATGGATGTTATGCTGGGATTAAGGGCTACTGAATGGGTCTCGAAGTGCATAATAAGTGCAACACTTGGAGAATATGGTTTATGAATGCGACCACAAATGGAAGAGCATATGGCTTGTGTCACACGGCTGACCGCAAATGGGCTATATTTGTCTGTACAGAGCTCTTGGTGTTTATAACGTGTTGATACAAAAGCATTATTTTGGTCCAAATGTTATTTATTGTTGTCTCACAAATACATCTTACGTCAGATAGAGGTAAATGAATGTACTGTACTATGAATGTTGAGTTTTTGCGATTTTCCAAAACGGTTTACCCAAATACCAATACCACTACCACTTCTAGTGCTTTGAAAGAGTGATTGGAGTGAAGTTTAGATAGAGATGGTTAGTGAGAGAGGGAAAGGGAGAGAGAGAGAGCAGGATAGAGAGAGAGAGAGAAAGAGAGAGAGAGAGAGCAGGAGAGAGAGCAGGAGAGAGAGAGCGAGAGAGCAGGGGAGAGAGAGAGAGAGAGTTAAATGAAGAGTAGCTCCAGTTTTGGTCGATTTAATAGATTTGAAATTTTTAATACAGGTCTGCAGTTAGAGTTGTCTTGTTTGCGGTAATGGCTTAAGAGGGAACAGACACGCACTCAAAGCACACAATTTCATAGATTCGTTGCTCAAAGTTTGAAGAGAAGAGAAGTAGATTCTCATACAATACAGTACTTCACATACAGTACATCATATATTCTAAATGAGTAAGAGAGTGAAGAAGCAGGAGGGAGAGAGAGAGAGAGAGAGAGAGCAGAAGAGAGAGAGAGAGAGTATGAGAGTGCAGAGCATGTAATGCAAACGCATCACACCTTATAGTAATGGTTATTCTCCATTCCATTCCCTTCTCATTCTCCTTTTCCATCTCCATCTCGATTCTCGATTCCATGAGCTTTGCCAGTGATTGGCGAGTGCTATGTGTTATGTGTTATATGTTATATGCGGTCACATGTAAGTGCATCAAAACAACTGATCTGATTAGAGGCCGACTCTCACTGCAGGGAAATCGTCTCATATGAACACATGATATACAGACTCTAATAAAAAGTAATGAATAAAACATGAATAGAGCCAATACTGAAGACAAATGCATCGTAAAAATGCACTACAGTTATGCTCCGACCTATCTGTGCAGTATATACTGTACATTATATACATGTACTCCAAGTGCTCTATTATGACTACATCTGTCTTATCTAAATGCGACACAAATACCAAATTCAATCTTTTAGTTTTGTCATCCTTTAGCCCAACCAAACACCAAATGGTTATTTGATTTAATAATAACCATTCATGAGATACATAATTCAAAAATTTATTCTCATTTTCTCTTTTAACGTAATTCAAAGTCATTTTTCAAATTTTTATATTATTTTTTCTTTGATTTAATTTAACACAAAAAGCAATACATGTAATGATTACGGACTGAATATTATTTGAATTTAATTTTAAAGGCAACACATAATACACATTTTGGTATCATTTTTTGCATAAATATCAGCCTTAGAACGCATGAACTAATGTGTAAAATAGATTTTTAAATAATTTTAATCCACGCCAAGTCATATACGGCTGACATATAGCAGTGAAAGCCCCCAAATGTGCGTCTAATACAGATTTATGAAGTTTTTAACTGAGTATTGCAACGACGGCTTCATGTTATATAAATTGTCCTCTTTTTCAATTGGGTTCTGTTCTCCTCACTCTCCTCACTCTCCCCACTCTCTCTAATGCTCTGCCATTTAGTCTCTTAAGTGTAATATTCTCTATCGAGTTCCTACAGAAACCATCTTTTGTTTTATACACAAACCATAATCTTTATTACTCTTCTTTCAACTTTATTTGATTAGATGTTGTGTTATAACAATACAATCTTCTAATGCCATTACACCGATAGAGGTGGTCACACAACTAGCTCTTCAAACTTTTCCAAATTTGTCCTTGTCTCCTAACATTTTTATTGTTTTATTTAGATATTTTACATTTTCCAACTTTTTTGTTTTTAATGTTATTTTATAAATTAATACTTAAAACATATTAGCATTAGCTTTGTTGGGCTGCATATCAAGTCCAGGGAAGGGATAATTGAACAAATTTGGTCAAACCTGATGGAAATGAAGTGAAAAAAATAAGTACTGATAAGAAAGTTTTAATTTTTAAGATTTATACACATAATTTATTGAAATATTTAAATTAATAACTTTATCTGATTTTCCTTTATTATTCAATTAACATTCATTATTGAGCATGTAACAATTAAACAGTCTTATAATTATACAGAATACAGTATATATATTGAAACAAAATTTTTAGGTTTTATATCATAAAACTATAGTTTGTTTTCAATAACATCAGAAAATATGATTAATTATTCCAAAAATGGCATAAAATAAGCAAATCTGTAGCAATAATCAATGCAAAACACTTTGTCTTTGAATTACTGTCATATCTGAACCAATAAATTATTGTCTTTTTTAAGAACAAATAATGAAAACCAAATAATTAATCAACAAATAGAACACAAATTCAATTATTAAGAGCGCATTTGTCATTTAAAAATTGTGGAATTACTTAAAACTCAAGCTATATATACAGTCTACCTTGACTATAATCACCCCGAATAAATTATAATATAAAAACAATCTTTGTTTTGCATAATTTTGTTTTTAATCCAAAATTTCATTTATTTTAAAAATTATTTAGTCTGAATTAAGAACTCTAACTTACTTGGAGGTAAAACAATTGAATAAACTAATTCAAATATTCGCATATTTGAATGGAAAATAATCTTAAATTTATGCAAAACAAAGATTTTTTCACAAAATTATCATTTATGTCTATTTGGAAAAATGTTTTTATGTGACATTACTCATTAAGATAAAAAAGATTTTTTATTACAATTACCTCAAACCCCACTTAACAGTTGGGTTCAAAAGAAGTAAATAATTGCTCAAAAATTTTTAAATATAATAATTTTTAATTTATATAAACATAAATTTAACTTTTTATTTAAAGACAAATATCTAATTAATCATATTTTTTAAATAACAAACATTTCCTCCTACTCTATGAAAAAAGCATTGGCATGGACTAGCTGGACAGTTCAACCAGTTTGCTCAACGGAGAAAGTACAATTTTAATTAAGTCGTTAATTTTAATTAATTATCATTTAACTTAATTTTTAACGTAATATAATATGTTAACTTAGTATTTTTTTAAAATCTATCTTAACCAACAATTAACACTACACATTGTTCTGGCATCCAAACGCCATCCGCATACAAGAGCAATTTTTTTTATATAGATTTATAAAACTAAATTATTTTTGCACTTATTTTAAAATAAACTATTGAATAAATTAATTTTACTAAATTTTAAAAAATTTTAAAATTATTTTTTTACACTAAAAAGAATTTTAAAACTGTTTTTTAAAATTATTTTAGAAAAAATAAATTAATATTTTTAAAATACAAATTTTAAAAAAATTTGTGTAAATATTTATTACATAAGTATTTTAATAAAAACATTATATAAAATTTTATTTTAAATAATAAATTATTATTAGAATTACTCAAGTAAAAAACTAGGATTAGTTAGGTTTTTCAACTTGAAAGTATGGCAAAACTACTATCATTATTTTTAATATTTTACAAATGCTCTAATTTCGAGTTTTTGTATTAAAAATAAATATAGTCAAAGAACTTGAAAACTAAACAAAAAAATTATTGATTCTAATAAAAGAATAGTTAGTATATTTTATAGTAATAAATAATATAAAAATATTTAAAATTATTAAAAATAAATTTTTAACATTTTATTATTTAAAAATTTTAATTTAATCCAGCGCGTTTTATATTTAATAAACGAACATTTTACAAATTAGAAACAGCAATTAAAATAGCGGACATTCCTTGTATTAAACTTAAAATATTTTAAACTTTATATTTTTAAACTTTAAACGTTTGTTTAAAATACTTTGATTAAAGGGAAAAGTTTAAAATAAAATGCAAATTAATTTAATATATACGTTTAAATAATTAAATATTAACTTACAATGGCCTTTGCTAATTTTTATTTTTTTAAGATTAAAATAACTTATATTTATTTATATCAATTTGCTTAATTATTAATTTTTTTAAATAATTTTATATTTATATATAATAAAACACATAAAATTAACATATTGTACACAAATATAAGTTTAAAATTACAATTAGATAAATACTGTATAAGACTTTAACAAAGGGTTTGTATTCATAAAGTTTTTAAAAAATATATCAATATAGACTTTTTAAATAAGCAATCATTGAAAAAACAATTAAACTATTCAAATTAAATTGCAATAGAATCTCGATAAACGAATTTATTAATTTAATAACTTATTATATTTAACAAGCTCATTTGCCGATATAATTTAACTTAATGTTAACAGATTAAATTAATAAAATAAATTAAAACAAATTTAAAAAATAAAAATTAGCAAATAATTCTGTAAACAAGTACGAGCCTTTGTTAATCGTTTGTTTGTGTATTAAAGTTTGAATTGAAATTTTTATAATTTAGTAATATCTATTGTTAATTTAATTATTATTTTATGTTCAATACAACTTTTAAAAATAAATTTAAAAACAAAATGTGCAGGTAAACTTATCAATAATTTTATTTTTTAGCAACATTTTGGCTTAGTTTCGGGTGCTTTGATTAAATCTCTTATGTATGCTTTTTCGGTTAATATTTTGCTAATTTGTTGTTATTGTTAATATTGAGACATTTTTGTTCAATTATGTTAAATGCAAATTTGAAAAACATTTCGTTTATTTTGCCACTTTTTTATATCTCCTTTAAAACTTTGAGAAAATCATTTTTACTGTAACTTATAAATAATTTTTAATTAATTTTTAATTATCCAACCTAAACCGCGATTTATCTAATGGCAAAAGTTAAAAACAATAATTGGTCTAGATATCATTTAAAATTCGAAGATTTTATAATACAGAAAATTATTTAATTTTATAATTTGGTATATTTAATTAAAACAATTTAATATTTTATCTGATTTAATTTTGAAATTTTTATGTATTTGAAATTTTAGTTTTATTTTAATTATTTTGTTAAATATTGAAATTATTTTTATGATTATTTGTATATTTTATATTTAATTAAATATTTAGCTGTAAATAAATATTATTTAAACTAAAAATGATTAAAATAACATAAAAAATGTTACAATAAAATAAAATTTATAAGTTATCGTTATAATTTAATCGCAATTATGACTAAATTTTAAAAATAATTTTTTATATCAAAAATTGCAAGCATTAAAGCAGTTAAGGGCAAAATTGAGGATAAAACAACTTTATAATAAATATTTAACTTGTTTATTTATAGATTTTAAACAAAGATTGAAAAGTGATTGACAAAGAATCAGCCAACCCCCTTCTAATTTTTAAAATTGGTATTTATTCCCCATAGCATTTGGTCCGAGAAAAGGTACCCTAGCGAAAAAGTCGACTTTAGAGTTTTTTAACCAAAATTAGAAAATTTTCTCTAAATTATGGCTAAATCCAATTTAAATCCAGTTAACTTAACTAAATTTAATTTAAATCCGGTTAATTTAGGTAAAATTTCATAATAAATATATGAGTTTTTAGCGTTTTCGGAAAAATCCCTTCTCTGAAACCCCCTTTAGGTTTTTAGTCAAAATTTTTTTTAATGCTGCCCCTAATCTCCCGTTGAATCGGCCAATCTTCTCAATCTCTAATTATAAACTTGATATTTATGATAAAATAAAATAAAATTAATAAAATTTTTATACCTTATTAAATATAAGAGGACTTTCTTATGTGACATAGTTTACATCATATATGGTAGGTTAGCGTTAAATAAAAATTATTCAAAGTTTAAAAACAATTAATTATGAGTCGGAATCGAATAAGTCTCTCCTAAAACGTCTACTCACAATTAAGATATTTATCTTGTTCATGGAGTTAATAGAAATTATTAATATTGTTAAATCAATTGAAATACTAAAAACTATTTATGAAAGTTTTAGCCGCCAATGGGGGTGTTAAGGGGGTTTTCTGGCTAAAATGCTAATATAATTATATTTTAATGGGTTGAGTGACATGATAAAAATAAATACAATTAACTGAAAACATACCTTGCAAACAAGAAAGATGTAACTATGATATTTTGAGTCAAATTACAAGCATTTTACTGTTAATTTACAAGAAAATATAATATCACAATTTTATTAATAAATTTGTGATATTATTTAGCGGTAAAATACTTTTAATTTAACTCAAAATGTCCTAGTTACATTTTTGTTTGTTTGCACAGTATGTTTTCAGTTAATTTTATTTATTTTTATTATGTCAATCTGTCCATTAAAATGTAATCATGTTACAGTTTATATTAGCATTTTAGCTAGGAAACCCCTTTAACACCCCCATTGGCGGCTAGAACATTCATAATTAGTTTTTAGTGTTTCAATTGATTTAACAATAGTAATAATTTCTATTAACTCCATGAACAAGATAAATATTTTAATTGTCAGTTGTCTTGGCTAAGCAGGACTGGTCTCATGTTCAAATCAGTATGTGTTATTTTCCAAAACTATCCAAGATATTACAGTATGTAACCAATTGATGTTGTGAACAAAAGTAAGAATTATTTTATTTTATTAAACAATGTGTTCTCACAACAACCAAACTTTTAATTCATCTATTTTAAACGTTTTTAAGTAAAATTAAAAAATTATATTTATATCAAATTATAGCCAAAAAATGATCTGAGCAATTTAAGATTCTAATAAATTTTTGAAATTAATTTAATTTATATTTATAATTAAAATGGTTTATAAAATTAAATAAATTTAAATTTTATTGCAATTAATGACTATATCATATTGTGTACAATTTGTAGTGAAATTAAATGATATGTATACAACACGTCATACTTATGAATACTCTTATTAAGAGTTTTAAGTAGAGGTCGATCTCGCGAGTCGGAAATCCCAATCCCGACTCGGGATTGCTACTCCCGATCCCGACCGAAATAAGTCGGCAATCCCGGTCGAGTCCAGAATTTGAATATTTTTAATAATAATATAAATTTATTATAATACAAATTTAAATTGGTTTAAAATAATGGTTTAGTAAAGTAAGTCAGACTTTAATACAATAAAAAACTGATAATAGTTTTATTCATGCATTAAATGTAACCTCAAATCATGTGTTGAAATGATTTTAAAAATTTTTATTTTAAACAGATCAAATTATAAATAAATTTAAATTTGGACAAAGTTTATAGTTTATAACAAAAATTGAGGAGGGAGATTAGCCAAAAGTTCCCTAATTCTAAAAATTTGCATTTATCCTACCTAGCATTTGGTCCGCAAAAAGGTTTACTTTCTTGATTTGCCGACTGTGAAGATGTTTCGCAAATTTTTAGAATTTTATAGCAAAATTAGAAAATTTTTCCAAATTGGTGCTAGATTCTATTTAAATCCAGATGATTTAAATTTAGTTTAAATTTAATTAAATAAAGTTAAATTTTAAATATTAAATAAAATTAAATTTTAAATATAAAATAAAGTGATTTTAAGGCTTTTTAAGAGTTTTTAGAAAATGTTCTATCCTTATTCTGCCCTGGATTGACCGAAAATCTAAATGTCTGGTATATAAAAAGTGCTAAAAACTGAGTTAAATGTAAATTTTTCAGTAAATACATAATTTTATATATAATTTACTCTAAATCGGGATTCCCGACGGAAACCGAAATTAATATGTCGAGAACCAGGATTAGTCTGTCGGGAATCGGGAGTTGTAATCCCGACCGAAATCAAGCTCTACTATATACAAACATAATCTAAAAGAAATAGAAAATAAATTGTTTATATGAAAAATAGGCTAAAAAGCATAAGAAATAATTAGCTGAATGGTATAAAAATTAGGTTGCTAATAAAGAAAAATTTGATTAAAATTGAGTTTATAACTTTTTTAAATTTTAAAAATACAGTGTAGAAATGGGATTTAAACTTAACATGTATAGTTTAAGTTTAAAACTTTAGATAATTAATTTTTATTTAGCGTTTGTTTCGCAAAATAAAACCTTACTCTTACGTAAGGTTTCAGAGGATTATGTTAAAAGTAGCAAACAAAATTCAGTTTTTATTTACAAAAATAAATAATAATTTTCAAAATTGTAACTTAAAATTGAGAATTTTAAAAATAAAGTTTAAATATTTAAAAATATTAGTTAAAATACCTACGCTAATTTTGAAAATTAGCAATAATTTTTTTTCAAAATTTAGTTTGCAAAAATACCCTTTCTCTTTTTTTATTCAATAATTTGTCACCAGCCTAAGGTTTTCCTTGCAAATTTATTGAGTTTTATTTGCAAGAATTAGAAAACATAGCTTGTAGCTTTGGTTTGAGACTTAGAAAATTACATCTATATAAAAAATTGTTATTTATATATATAATTTTATATATAAGTATTAGAATTGAAAGAGTATAATTTTAATTGATAAATTTGTAAAATAAATTAATTGTATAAAAATTAAAATTTTAGTTTTATATTAAATTTTTATAAAATAATAATAAGTTAATAATTAATAAAGATAAAATTATTACAAAACAAATTTAATATTATACGTACTTTCAAAAATGTATTATGATTAAACTAATATAAATATATACAGTATATATAACTTATATATATATATATATATTTTATAAGTATTGATTAAATTTAAACTCATTTTTTATTTTGCAACCATGTTTATCAAATAATTTATAAACTTGCAAAAATGTTTAAATAATAAATTTTTGCTGATTTATTTATTCAAAACATACAATTGAATATTCAAGTTTAAATTTGCATATCATAACATTCTACTAGAGTGCATCTGTCAGCATGAGCATTTTTTGCATTGATATGATTACATGTTTTGATTGTAAGGAAATAATAAAAACTTATTTTGATTTTCAATATTTCGCAAAAACCCACTCATTATTGGTTGTCAGACTATATTTGTTTGAATTTTTTATCCGTTCTATATTTGCGCTTGCTATTATTGCTCAATATGAGTTTGATTGACAAATCTATAAATAAGTAAATGCTTTTTTGCGATTACAATACATATTATTTTTTGATAAAAAAAATTTGATTGAATAAGTAACAAAAAAAATGCAAATCTAATAAGACAAAGTGTAGTGGAAATAGCATGCTGATAACTTGCACAATTTATATATAGTGGTGTATATAAACTATTTGCTGTTATTATTTAAACTGTCCTGTTTAAAAATTATTGCTATTATTTACATGTATGTATTATTATTTTATAATAATTTAAACTATATTTAATTTAATATGCAAACTAACATTATCATGTAACATTAAAAAATTTAAAATAAAAAAATTTATTTTAAAAATAAATATGCAAAATGTTTAATCTAAAAAAACTTAATCAATAAACTAACAATGTAAATCTTTTTTTTCAAATATCACCTAGATCACAACATTAGTCAATGCTAGAGATAAACCAATTAAAACGGAGAAGCAGCTCCGGGCCATCGTCCGGGTGGGCCAGTCGGTCAACCTGTCGGTCGAGCGGTTTGTGGCCGTCGGTGAGGCGATTGCCGACGACAACCCGGAGATTCGGGCAGAGATGTGCGACGCGTGCAAAGACGCCCGGGCGGCCGGTACGCTCATCGAACAACTCTGCGACTCCACCCACGACGAGTCGGTCCAGCAATTACGTTCGTATGCGGACAAGTCATGTATGGTTCGGGCGGCTCGAGCTTTGCTCTCGAGCGTCACTCGAGTGCTATTGATCGCCGACACTGTTGTGGTTAAGCAATTGATCTCATCTAAGGATAGGGTAAGCAATCAATTGAATTAAATATATTGAGTTTTTCCCGAATTCTACTTTTTGTGTGATTTTTGCCAAACTTTTTTGCGATTGTTTTTGTTGTTATCTTTTCCTCTTTTCTGATGTGTTTTGGCTATTAGTGCCGATTCGGAGCCAAACGAGACATTAGTTTCTTGCGATAAAATTAAGCCAAACTTTATTTGTTTAGTCATTTCCCAACTCTAATGTCTTTTAGATACAAATAATTTTCGTATTTAACTGAACTAGCTCGTTTAATAGTTTAACTAGTTAATCAAGTTTCCTGTTTATTCGATATCTGTGGCTTTGTATATGTTGGGCTTAAATCTGAAAATTAGCTTGCTCAAATATATTATGCTTATTTATATTGGCCAAAATGTAAAAAGGTTAACTTAGACAAATATAAGACAAAATTTTTTAAGTAAAAATAAATTTTCTCTAAATTTTCATATTTTTAGTATGTTTGTTTATTTAAATAATAAATTAAACATAAAAATAAATTTTATATAATCTAAAATGTAGATTTCTAATTTTTTAATTGCTAACAAGATAAATTTAGTTAAAAATGATACTAAATAAATAAAAATATTTAATTAAAAATATATATATTTAAAAAGTTAATTAAATACATTATAAAAAGTTAATTTAATCTGAGTTAAACTTGATCACCAATCTAAAATGTTGCCCGGGCTAATGATGATTAACTGGCAAAAATGTCAATAAGAGGTGGAGATAATGAAAAAATTCTTTCAGTTAGATACAATTGTTTTCAGCCTTGATCTCACTCCTAACGTAAGCTCTTCTTATTAATGTCGAAGTTGTTTCGAAGTCTAACTTAAGCCACACTCCCATTCCAAGTGGTTTATCTAGTCTCTAGTCACTTTTTCTTTAATTAATCGACTATTGGCTCTTGGTCATATTTTTGGTCTGAAACTTTGTCATTACATACTTGATAAATAACTATAATAATCTAGCTCATATTATTGATGTTAATTTAGTAAACAATTTATTATATTATATTAATTTAGGTTTTTGGGCAAAATTTAATTAGATCATTTTTAGAATAAAATGTACTAGTTTCTAATTAGTTTATATACATGTTTGTTTTAAATTTAATTAAAATAAATTAGTATATTTGTTCAATGTAAATTGTAAATTAACTATTTTATTAGCGGTTAATCACGATTGGTAAACAATTTTTGCTAATGAATAAAAAAACACACAGTATTCTTAATTAAATTAGCAAGCCTAATTTAGTTTCTATGGACTGCAGTAATTTGATCTAGTCAAGAAAATAGAAGCTATAATAAACAGAAATTTTTGTTTTAGATAAATATTTTGTTAATGTACACAGATCAAATATCACAAACGAATTTTTGCAATGTTAACAATATTTACAAAATATTAAATTTATATTTTCGTAACAGAAAATTGACAAGATTAAAAAAAATAACAACTAGAATTAAACAAGATAAACAGTCTAAGCTACATTAAAAACAAAGTTATATTAAATTTTTAAATAGAAAACATTTTAGCTTAATATAATTATAAATATTTGTTAACCCAAATTATCAAATAACATAAAAATAATCACGATAAAAATATTTTTATTTATTAATATAATAAAAAAATAATATAAAATGTTAGAATTTATTGCATAAATGATTTTATTCTACCGTAATATGCATTTGTAAATCAAAAAAAGTGCTGCAATTGAAATAGTAGAAAAAAAATCATTTATTCTAGTTCAATTCAACTAAGCTAGCACATAAAGCTGAAAAATAAGAGCCATTTATTAATAATTTCTATTATGTGAATATTTCCGATTCACTCAAAACTCTATGTATTCGCATACATATTATTCAATATATGAATACAATATCTACTGTATATGACTCGTAAGAATCGGATGATTTATTTCTCGCAGAATATTCTCTGCGAATCAATAATATTCTTCGAAATATATTCTGAGGTTTTTCGCTCTCCGTTCGCATGCAATTCAATGACATTATTCTACCGAAAATCCGAATCGATTTTTCTCATCTCAAGCCGTGCTCTACGAGAAGCTGAAGCCTTAAATCCAATTCAAATACTATCGTATCGTTCGGTTTTGTTTGCGCTATAGATATACTATTTTTTTATTTAATTCAATTCTCGCCTTTATTTCTGTCAATAAAAACAACGGTTTTGCCGGAATTCATCTAGCTATTATAGGTTTTAGCAAATACTATTTAAAATTATTGCTTGGATTAAATTGCATTTATGCATGTTTATATTTTGCAAATGTAATTTTTTTATTAAAAATTTGCATTTCGAAAAATTTATTAAATGCGTCGTGTTTAATTTTATTTAAATGAGATAAATGTAATTATAATTTATTTAAAAATATTTTTAAACTTAAATAAAATTAAAAATTATTTGGATTTAAGTTTTTGCTATTTTACACATAGCTTTATCCCCATAGCGCAACCCCCATATCTCCGGCCAACTCTGGCTAACCCAGTTTTAGACTTTTTACTGTTTCATAGCCCAGTCAGACATCACAAGCATTAGAAATTCAAAAGTCATTGCTTGACATCATTTCGCAATTGAAAAATCAATAAAAGTATTTATTTCTTATCCTTTATATCAGTATTAAATCTAATATTTTTAAAGTATTGTTAAAAATAGAAAAATTTGTAAAATATTTAGCTTTTTTAAAGGTGAAGGGTGAATTTTTATTTTTTAAAGTTTTTCTCCATTAATAAATTTAGTTTGAAGTTTTTAACCTTTTAAATTTTAAAATTAAAACTTTTGGCATTATAATTTTTTTTATTAGATTAAATTATAAATTTGAATGTTAATGTGCAAGATTAAATTATCTAGCAGTAGTTTTATAATTTATACTTGCAAATTTGTTACTATTATTTTTTAAAATCTTTTTTTTATATTAATACCAATAATTTTTAAGCTTGCTGAATTGCATTACATCAAAGTGGTTAATTATTTTCAAGTTAATTTGTATTTTTATTTTGTACAAATAAATTTCAACTTGTTAATTAAAAACTTTTAATTTTAAATTACTTAAAGTTTGAAAATAATTCAACAATTTATTTAAAATAAATAGAATAAACTTACAAAGCATTTTAAATTTTTTTAATTCACTAAGCTCGTTTAATTAATTACTATTTTTCTAGCACTTGAATATAATCAATTCAAAGTGCTTTTGAGCCAAACTCGTTTATTTTTTAAAATTTGTCAGTTTAAAAAACAGATTGGCAATTTAATTAAATCTTAATTAAGTTTGAGTTTAGACTGTCAATTTTAAATTAAAAATTTTTGTGCTTACTTAATTCAACAAAGCAACTTATATGATTAAATATTAAGTAAATAACATAATTAAACTTAAAAAATAAACTAGCAATAAAATAAAATATTTTTAAAAAATTAACATATAAAATAATAATAATAAATTAAAAATTTAAACAGACATTCAAAAAAATCAAACAAGTACAAAAATAAAATATTATAAATATAGCAATCAAAAATTATCCTAATAAGCGTACCAGATGAAAAAATCAATATTTGTACTAGTTTTAATGCTCTCGCCATCAGACAAATAATAGATGAGTTCATGAATAGATTCTATTAGTTTCTCCAGTAATTGATTTTCAACTTTCAAAGTCTTTCGACTTTTTTCTCTCTCCTCTTCTTCTCATTTCGCTTGAATTGAACGATTCAGTCAACCGTAGACTACGATATCGTTCGAACCCGAATGCATGACATGGTTTTGCAATACTTATTGATAGTTTGTGCCGGATCAAAAAAAACCACAGGGCATATAGATTCGAGAATTAAAATTAGATGCCAAAATTACCTCTCTACATTTTTTATGTTGTATAGAATTTATCTGTTTTATATTTTGGTAATTAACCATGCTGCGTTATCTCGAAACTGTCAAGTTTAATAATAAGTTGAATTGGCAGCATTTTAAAATTTTTAAAAAATTTATTAAACTGTCTAATTTTGCTAAATATTATTTTTTAACATTAAATATACATGGATATTTTAAAATTAATTTTGCTTAACCTTGTAAATTTACATTAAAATAATGATGTTTTTATTGGATTAATTATATTAGATAATATTTTTAATGTTTTCCTGCTGCTTTATCTCGAAACTGTTATATTTAATATTAAGTTAAATTGGCAGAATTTTTAAATTTTATAGAAATATATGTAGCTACTTATTTCTGCTTTATTTTATTTTTAACACTAAATATACTTGTATATTTCCTAATTAATTTTGTTTAATGTAAATATACATTAAAACTAATAATGTTTTTATTGGCATAATTATACAGGATAATATTTTTAATGTTTTGTTATTCTAATAAACTAATTAAAAAAAATACAATAAAAATAAATTATTAACTTTTTTCAAGTCTAATACAATGTTTATAAACATGTCAGATCATATATAATTAATTTCCACTTTGCACAATTATATATATTGCGCAATAATTTGTTCGATTGTGCATTACTCCGAAAAAGTGCACTGAATAAATTTTACTCTTGCACAATTTTGCTTTTTATTAAATTGAAGTATACATTTATCACAAGAAAGTTTGTATTTTTTTTAGTAAAGTTTCACAAAATTTTGAGTCAATAGGAATCGACATAAGAAAGAAAAAGAGAAGAAATTCATTCAATTCTATCATTCGATAAGTGATTAGACTTTTTATTTTCAAATACAGTCTTATTGTCTGTCAGTCAGTCGTTCGAAAGTACAGTTCGATTGCCAGAAGAATATTCTTTCGTTAAAACTGACAGTCAGTGCGAGATAGAGACACAACGGCTATAGTGAGAGAATATATGGCAGAGTATAGGAAAAAATATAAGACATAAATGCCATTCAATTCTATAGGAATGTTGTCTCGCAATAAACGACATAATAATTCCAAAGGATTTTATTAATATATTTTTTGTGTCTTTTATTTGATTTTTTTCGCCAAAACCGTATTGTTTTGTAAGTTTTTTCTGACATATCTTCCACAAAAATATCATTAAAAATATACTTTACTTTATAAACAAGTTGTTATTTTTTTTAGTGAAATTTAAGCTAAAAATTCTTTTTAAAAAATAAACATAAAAGATAATTCCTAAGAATCTATACTTAAAAAAGTATAATAAGCATGAGTTGTCAATGGGGGGGGGGGGGGTTAGCAAAAAATATTTAAGGTAAGGGTTGCGTTGGCAAATATTATTTTTGGTTTTTTACTCACAATTAAAAATTACCTTAAACTGAGACTGTATATGGTTGAAATTTAATCAAATTGATTAAATTTACTTGCTAATATCAGATAAATTACTAATATTATATTTGTATTTTAATTATTAAAAACATATCTACCATGAGCATTTTTATGATTCACACAGCCTTCTGAATCCCTAACAAATAAAATAAATAATAAATAAAATCAAATATATTATTATTATTCAGGGATCGAGAAGGGGGGGAATCAGGCAAAAATCCCCCCCTGATTTTGAAAATTTGGATTTATCCCCCCCCTAGC
>JAQFXP010001364.1:0-19778 GCA_034693685.1 Belba bartosi
ACAAATGCAATATATTTGTTACGAATAAATAAGTTGTGAAAAGAATAAAAATATTTTACAATAAATATTCTTATTATTTTAAATTATTTATTAAAAAAAACTTACTACAGTTAAGTGCCAGTATAATGAACATCCGGTAAAATAAATGCACCATCATAATAAACATAAGCTTAAAACAACTGTAATAAAAATAATTCAGTTTAATGAACAATCCAATAGAGTAAACAATTTATTTTTAAAATTTCACATTTATTATACTGACACTTGACTGTCATTATTCGATTAATTTATTTTTTAGTCAAATGTTTATTCTTATATAAGCACAAATAAAAAAAAAGTTATTCCCAGTTTATTTTAAGCATTGATATAAAATATCTTTTAGTTATTAAAATATACAAGCTATTTTATCATGAAAATAAATGCATATTTACTTAATAGCAAAATTTGTTTTTTTAATTTATAAAAACAATTCATTTTTATTTTAATCTATACTTGCAAAAATAATAAAACTATGATAAAAATTTAATGCTTAGTAATTTTAGATAATTAAATTTTTATTTTAATAAAATTAAAATATTTTCTAACTTTTTACTATTAAATATCATCTTTTATAAAAATTTGCATAAATTTTAATTTATATTAGTATCAAACTATAAATTAAATTACACGTAATAAAATTTTACAATTATTAATAACCTAGTTTTATCCAATTTAAACTTTATAAATGCAAAAACAAAAATTAATAAAAAATTAATTTGATCATTTTAACAAACCAATCATGTAAAAAGTATTTATTTAGGTACAACATGTACAAGTTTTATTGATGTTTAGTCTATTATTACATTCTCACTCAATAAGTTAAATACATTTTTCTCAAATAACAATTTGCAATTACTGAGAGTTAAATTGAGCCGAATATGAGACAATCAGATTAAATGAGAGAAAATAAAGAAAAAATTGATAAAAATAAAGTAAATGAGAAACTGTGCGAACACAACATCTCATGTAATGAGGATTTAAACAGAAATTACTCAATATATCTTACACTTTATTACTTTTATGTCTGTCAAATTTTTTGATTATTTTTGGCTAAAATAATAATTTTTTTAATTATTGTTATATCTAATTTAAATTTAGTTAAATTAACTCAATTTAGTTTTTGTCCAGTTAAATCAGGTTAAATTTTGTCAATAATTGTATAGAGTATTTTTAAAAACTACTGTTTTGATTCCTCCTATGTTTTTAGTCAATTATTTTTTAATAAAAATTATTTTTGTTATCTTATCTAAATCATTCAACTTTTTTAATGTTTAATTTAAATAATTGAATCTACTTAAAATATTAATATAAGGCAAATTAATTTTAAATTATCTTGCAATTTCGCGCTTTAGACTTAAATTACTTGTGATTTTACTTATAAAATAAAAATTTTAATAATGAAATTTGTTAATTTTTAATTATTTGTATAATAGATAAATATTAACTTAAATTAATTGCTCAATATGACTTAATAAAATATTTTACAAAAATTTGTATTTTAATTAATAACAATCAAGATAAATATAATTTATTTATAAACACAAATATTTTTAATTTATATTTAAGTTTATTTTGTTTTTAAATTATTCTAGTTGTTTAATTTAGTTCTTTAAATTTTAACAAAATTATATAAATCTGAAAAATTTTAAATGCTTTTAAGTATTTTTTCTTTTATATATTATAAATAAATAACAACTCTAAAAGTGAAAACTAGCAATAAAGATATGATTGTAAAAATTCTAGCAATTAAAATTTTTAATTAAATATTATAATACTCGTTGTACAGTATATCTAAAATAAGTTAATTGACCAATTATATTTGAAAACTCAATATGCTGTAATTTAAATTCAAATAATGCAAAAGCATATGATAATCAGAATTTACAGTATAATAGTTAAACACTTATTATAACTTTTAAACAAAAACAATTGAATAAATATATGTAAACAATCGAATAGTTTATTTAGAAATAGTTTATTATTTTCATTCTATTCTTCTACTCTATGTCTATGTATATTACTTTAACTTATTTATCGAAATACATCATCTTCTTATTCTTTTATATTATCCGTTATATAATATTTTTTTCATTTTCTTATTTTTATTTTACTCTTATCCTCGAATACAAAGCCATATGAAAGTGGACTCAATCTTATTTGGCTTACGACGTAAAAACATCAATAGTGCGGATGCACTGGGAGGTACAGTAGCTGAGAGGGATGGAAGAGGGAGAGGGAAAAAGTTGGAGAGAATGCAAAACAATCATGCACTAGCCATCATGCCTGTGCTGTCTGTCTGTCCCTTATGTGCATAACTGCACACACACTTGTGATTCTACCTGAGTATAGCATCAATTGTTAATGTGTTTAAACATTTTGCTTTACTTTTTCTATATATAGAATAAATATATTTTTTGGTTTAACTTTTATTTTAAATAATAAATAAAATTTTATTTTACTTTTTTATTGCAGACCATTATTTGAGCGACCATTAATTTTATAGGCACAAGACTTTTATGCCATCCTAAATTCAACACAATGTATTAATATATATGAAAACATTAAAACCAAAAAAGCTTTTATTTTAATAATTAAATTAATTGAGCAATAAATTGGTTACCAATCAAACATTGGTATTTGCTTTGTAAGAATATCTTGCTCAAATAACCATTATAGAATAATGATTTGGTCAACTACCTGACCATTAATTTATAAATTAAAAAAATACACTCGTTAATAATTACTGAATTGAAATAAATAATAGATATTTTTAATTAACTTTTTGTTAGAGTATTCTATTAATTATATTTTTTGAATAATTTATTATAAGTTTTAATAATTTTTATACGTTTTTGCTGTAGTTTTAATGCAATCTATTTACTACTTATAACAATGTTGAATCCGATTTAACCAGAGCATTTAATGAAGTCGTCCATTTTTATTTTAATGAGAAAATTCTCATCTATTATTCCAGACCTTAAATCGGCTTTCATTTGAGCAAAAAATTGATCTTTTTTTCTCTTCTTTACGTTTCGTTAATTTTATTATACGTTTATATAATTTTTTACGACATAAGCACTAAATTATTATTCAGTAAGAAATATATAAATTTGAATCGAGATATACAGTACATACTTAGGCTTTATATTCAAAATTGAGTTACTTTTCCCACTATTTTAGTCGAAATTCTCGGTTTAAACAAAAATGGTTTTCCATTTAAATAAACGAATTTAGTCGCAAATACTTTTTAGTCAATGAGCCATAAAAACAATTGTTTCGAAAATCATTGATTCTTTTTTGTATGGAATGACATTCAAAATATAAAATACTTTGTTTAGGAAAAAATGAGTTTATTAAACTTGTTTGATTTTTAAATATGTTACTTTATATATAAATATAGATTTAATAGTTTTTATCTTGCAAACAAAAATTAAACTAACTAACTACTAAACTAATTGTGTTTACAATTGTAATTAATAATTAGTTAAATATTAAAATATAATCAATTTTATATAGCAAGATAAATTTGAAATGATTAGAATAAAATTTGACAATATTTTTATTATAGACAATTTACTGCTGAAATGTTAAATTAAGGATGACAAATTCAAAATATAATAGTAACTCGTAAGTATAAATAAAATAGTGGCCAAACTATTAGATAAGATAATAAATTTGATAAGACATTACGGGAATGTGAAAAAAATGATTAATGTTTAGATCTATTGCCTAATCATAATGAAGGCTCAGATGATTTGGTAAATTTTTTTAGATAGCATTGAAAAAACAACAAAACTATGAAAAACTAACAAATGGCACACAAACTATGATTGTCTGCTCGAATGCCTATCCTTTCGATTCTTTCGGTGCTTATGCTTAGGAGCCACAAATATCTATATCCAGAGCGAGTGAGAGAGCAGGAGAGAGAGAGAGAGAGAGAGAGAGAAAGCAGGAAGGAGAGAGAGAGAGAGAGAGAGAGAGAGAGAGAGAGAGAGAGCATCGAAACCAATCTGTGTTGGCCTTAGAGAAGAAAACGCTTAACTAGATTACCAAATAAATGGAGCAAATGATGTGCAAATGTTTTTTAAACGATTTGTGAAAATAAGACTTAATGGTAAAGTCGATACATAGCCACCAGATTCTTATCTTTTATTTCAATTCGCTCTCCCGAACCCCTTTTTACTTTTCAACAAACATTTCAATTCTTACCTCTATTTCGATTTAAAGTTTGAATTTATGATCGAAAAAATCAAAAAATAAAATCTTTTGCCTTTTTTCCCAAAAACTTAAGTATTTTTTCAGTGATATTAAAACGAGAAGAACAGGAATTATAGGTTAAAAATAGATATTATGATAAATAAATACTGTTTTTATTTATGTTTCGCCAAATCTATTTCTATTTTATTTGTTATTTTCAATTCAATTCTTATCTAATGTTCTACTGTATATCTGACGTCGAGTGCCGTAGGAATTCTGACCATTTGTTTCTAAGCATTTCACAATGTGTTAGCGTTTTTATGTTTCTTTTATAAATCTAACTTGAATCTTTATTTTCATGTCTTATTTATTAAAATCAAATAACAAATTCAATTTCAAACACTTTTGACGACAAATAAAATTTTCAATTTTTATTTGCATTATAAAAGTAGACAAATGTCTCATGAAAATTGATATTCTTATATCAAATAATTTTTAAAAAATGTACTTGAACAATCTTATTATTAAAAAGATAAAATTCAAAACTAGATAATAAATAACTAATAATAATATATTAAATTTAAAATTAAAACATATCGGCAAAAGAGTTTTTAGTAATTTTTGAATTAACCTATTTTTGCATATAATAAATGTTAATTCATTCATAAAATATAAACTTTTTATATATAAATATATATATCTACATAATAGAAATTTTATTTTAAGAAATAATTTCTGTCAATTATTTCAACCAAAAAAAGGAAAAAAATATTTTGAAAAATTTGTTGTAACGACAAAAATGCAAATCTTGTCACATATTTCTTATGTGACAAAAAGCTGAGAAAATTTCAACTGATTATCAAACACAAGCACTCAGAAAATGCTGGAAAAAAGCAAAATGTTCTTATCTAAATATATGGCATCAGTAAAGAAAAAAAGTCCCTTAAGAAGCAAAAAAATATATAAAATAAAAAGAATTTCGAATCACTTTAGATAGAGAACGTCGAGCACTGGTAGGATAGAACAGAAGAGCATATGTTGAAACATCTCGGCCTAAAGACGTGATTGGAATTGTTGGCATTATCTCTAAACCGCATTTTTCAAAAGCGAGAATAAAAGGAAAAAATTGAATTTCTTTAGTAAAACAGTGAGAGTGTAAGTGAGAGCAGAGATACAGATCCGAAACGAATACAAAATTTCTATCTATTATTGATTTTATTAATATGGATAAAGAGAATAATAGAATGAAAACGAGTAAAAGTGCTTCAGTTTGAGTGTGATTTGAAGCGTCGCATCGATAACACCAATGCATTACTTCTCTACTTCTTTTGACTTTTGTTTTCAACTTTTTTTTGCTCTTTTTTTCTCTTCAATTGTTTCTCTTTTCCATAAACGAATTCAACGAATAGAATGAATATTTTTTTGGATCAAAATTTTTTCGTTTGCAGTATATCGTTACCGATTTTCTAAGTTGAATCAGACGTTCTTGTGTGTTTTTTTCTGGGTCAGTTTAGCAATCTTGTTTTGATCACGTAAAAAATTTTACATTATTTCTTATGCTTTAATTAGAATTATGTTATTTTAATCTAGCAATTACAAATTACTATTATGCACAGTTTTTAAAATTCAAAAGTATTGGCAAATTTTGTTATTAAATAAAATAGCTTGTATATTTTTAATAATTTATTAAAAATTTATATTGATATTTAACTTAAAATAAGTAAAATTAAGTAAATTTTTTTTTTTTTAAATTTGTTTTTATATATAATATTTTGACCAAAGTTTAAACTAAAGAATAAATTTAATGAATGTAAGTTTTAAATAACTTATTAAAATTTACTAAATTATAATGAGCAAGTATTAATTATAAAAGTTTTTATATAAAAATGTTATATACTTTTGTAATTTAAACTGTAAAAACTTAATAATAAAAACAATTATTATTTTATCTACAGTTTAAAAATAAAATGTACAAGCTAAATAATTTATAAGTTTGCTTTAATAGCAAAATTCGTGGATACTTTCGTATTTCAGGAACAGCATATCAAACAAAATACTTGCAAAGTCAATTATTAAAATAAAAATTTTAAAACAACTATAAAATCTTAAACAATATAATTAAATGTTGTTATTTTATAAAAAGACTCCATTAAAAACGTCATTTAGATAATTACTTTAAAAATGAATTAAATTATTCTATCCTCTTGATTTTATTTATGTTTATAACTATAGCCTTTAAACGTGACTTAAAAATGAATATATTTGTCTAGGCCAAAATTTATGATGTTGGAAAAACAAACAACAAGAAAAAACGAATAATCTAAGATGTTATCCAATATCAAACATTTATTAAAGCACTTGTTATACTCCGAAATGTATTTTCCAAAAATTCTATCAACGATTAAATATATAATGTATTGTATTGTTAAGTCTGTGTAAGAGGAAAGAGACTACGGGTTACATAAAATAACGTCGAATCACATATCAAGGGAAAAAATTTTATTGCTTGGAAAGATAATATTTTTAATGTTTTATTTGAACAATCATTTTGTGTTTGAAGCCATCAGTTTTATTGAACATATATTTTATTGATGTATAGCTATATTATTTGAATTTTATTTTATAGATTATTTGGACTAAACTCGTGTTTAAATGTTAATAAATAAAATGTGAAAATCAAAACGAAGTAATTGATTTGGAAGGAACAAAATTATTCATTCATTATGACATTCGCATCAATACCGGCTCAGATGCTCTACTGGAGTATGACTTTCCATTATATTCGTATTCATATCGCACAATCAGGTATTAAACAACAAGTCTAAATATTTTTATTATTATACCTTTGCCTATACTTTCAGTACTTATGTATTTATATATTTTATTTTTCGACTTTTCTTTATTTTTTATTAGAAAATATTTTTGTATTTATTTGTTAGAAATGCTATAAAACTAAAGAATATATTTTATAATTTTTTTCAAAAGTTATTTGATATTCATCAGAAAAAGTAAGAAATAAAAGTTTGTTTTTGCTTTTTATTGAGAATTGATTTTACATTTAAATCAGTCGAACTTAATGTGAATTTAGTTTATAAGTGAAATATATGTCGACTGTCTTTAAGCTCTAAAAGAGAGAAAAATTATTATCTATTCGAATATACTTCATAAAGAAGAAGAGAAATAAGAAAAATAAGTTTTTTTTTCAATATAAATCTCAGTCGAAATATAATATTTTGATTTATGATATTTTAAAGTTGAAATATCGAAACAAGCTTTTGGAATCATAAATATTAAGTACTCTTCTCTTCTCTATTTTATCCAACTTTGTTGCTCTCTCTCTCTCTCTCTCTCTCTCTCTCTCTCTCTCTCTCTCTCTCTCTCTCTCTCTCTCTCCTCATTGTTATGAGTTTGACTGCAACTGAAGAAAAAAAAGTTTGGAAGAGAACCAAAAATAGAACAAAAGGACAAAAAAATTGAAAAACTATTGAACAATAGTTTTCAGTATTGAACTTAAAAAATGGTATAAAATATAATAAAACATTAAACACATTAAAACCATTAAAAGAGTGAAATGACAACGAATTACCATGCGAATATCTCAATGATTTACAATAACAATGCTATTATAACCGATAGAATTCTTATAGTATATCGGATTAAACTCTTAATACCCATAATATCGCTTTTATATCAAAACTTATATATAATATCGCATTTCGTTCATCGATCACAAAAACGAATTTATATTTTATTATGACTTTGAATGCGAGCCTAATATTGTGGTCGTCTCTCAACTGCTTTAATAATAGTATGCATTGAATGGAGTGTTTTTGCCATCTTTTTAGAACAGATTTATTTGTTCTCTACTGTTTGGGCTCATAAACGATGCAATTCTTTTCTCTTCACTATTCCGAAGGTCTGCTTCCTTTATGGCCTATTCTGGCGCTACTCTACACTACTCTACTGTACACTCAGTACTCACTCGTTGTTATGTTATAGCTATAGCTATGGCTATGTTATGCTGTACTTAAGAATTCAATTATAAGGAAGAGGGCAGGAGAGGAAGGAGAGGGAGGGCCGGGAGTATGTCTCAGATGCGAGCGTTGGGCAGAGAGGAGGAAGAGAGCAAATATAAATAAATGAGATAACAATATTATGCTTCTAAAAATATTGTATTATAACGTCTATAATAAGAATAACTTTATTTTTATGAGTCGTATAGTTAAAACGAAAACCGATTTTTTTAGGTTTCATTTTTTCCTCTCTATTGTTATTATAATTTCTCGTTTAATCAATAAAATTCAAACCTTCATTCAACTACCCTTTCTCTCTCTATTCTGCTCTCTCTCTCTCTCTCTCTCTCTCTCTCTCTCTCTCTCTCTCTCTCTCTCTCTCCTGCTTCTCTCTCGGCTCTCTTTTTGTTCTATTTTAGTCTCTCTTAGTATTTATTTTATAGAATTGAACTAAAATTTAAGTCTAAGTTCTTAATCAAAGACTATCAACACGAAAGTGAAGAAAGATTCTGATGATTATTGTTGAGTTAAATCACTAGTGATGTCGAAAGGGATTCTAATTGATCCGACTCTGCTTCCAATATAAGTCTTTTCGCGTCAATTATGCATTAGATTTAGTTTAGATTTCAGTGCAAGCACTCAATCCCCACTTTTTTGCTCAATTTTGATTGAATTTTTTGCTTTCAAAACAATCTTTTTATATATAATTTATTTTAGAAAATTCATGTCAAACTCAAACAGAATTTCATTGAAAGCTCAATTAAATATGAGCTAGTTGCAGTCATAGTTATAACAAACATGCTCTTTTCTGGTTCAACGATCTTTATCTAGCCTAGCTTAATACTTTATGAATTGACATGAGATTACATTCAAGTAAAATACATTCATATTATTACCATATATTCGAATAAAATATCGAAAAATCGACGAAATTTTTAAAAGCATGAATAAATAAAATGTTATATTGTATAAATTTTAAACAAAATTTATTATAAATTGAATTTTTAATTTTTCAATAAACAAATTCTCTATTTTTATATTTTATAAATTAAAAAAAAATTTAAGTTACTTTCAATAAAAATATATAATTGCAAGTTTTAATCATCGATAATTTAGCAAGTGATTATTTACCTTAAGGCAGTATTAAAGTCAGTCTTTTATTTTATCATCTTCTTATATAAATATATATATTCGAATAAACTAAATATGACAATCTATATTCAAAATAAAATTGTTTATACATTAAAAATCAATTTTCAATTTTTTATTAGTCTTTTGAATGTAAAAATATTCTTTAAAAACTCATGACATTAGAATTTACAGTTGAGTTCTGTTGTGAATAGCAATAAAAATCTGCTTAATATAAAAGTTATTTATCATTTTAAATCGCAAACACTTATGATAAATATATATGAAATGAAAATTTTCTCATTATGTCTCAAAATCTAAAATAAATATTATTTGATGTTTAATATTCAAAGCGAATATATAGTATTTAATATAGAAAATGCTAGCATTTAGAATGCAAATGTCGTTAATATATATTATAAACATATTTTTAGACTGAAAAATTATTCACAATTCAATTCATGAGCAATCTATGAAAAGACAAAAAACCAGCTGAAATTTTAATCACATTTATAGATAAATCGCTAAAACAACCGATGAAAGCATAATAACGACAACACAATAATAACAACATAGTATTCAAACATTAATATAATAGTATTGAACATTAAAAATAACAAATAAATACAAAACAACAGTCAAAGTGAGTAAAGTGAGTGAGTGAGAGAAAGAGAGAGAGAGCAAGAGAGAGAGAGAGAGAGAGAGAGAGAGAGAGAGAGA
This sequence comes from Belba bartosi, assembly GCA_034693685.1. Classification (NCBI taxonomy): domain Eukaryota; kingdom Metazoa; phylum Arthropoda; class Arachnida; order Sarcoptiformes; family Damaeidae; genus Belba; species Belba bartosi. The sequence continues at coordinate 10,098 of JAQFXP010001364.1, forward strand.
ACGGTGAGAGAGAACGGTGAGAGAGAAGGGGAGGAGAGGGGAGAGAAAGAATGAGGAGAGATAGCCATAAAATGAATTGTAAACTAAAGGCGAGAAAAAATTGATCGAAACATATATTGTCTGTTATGGCGCTGAAAGAGACAACTTTTCCCTTTCGTTTCACATCAATAGCACATCTTTTTGTGTTAGGATTTATCGACGGATTATTGAGTGATTGTAGTTTAGACCTTAGAAAAGACAATGGGTATGAATAGCGTATAACAAGTCCATCAAATAGAGCTTTCACTAGCATTTTATATATCTATATAAACTGCTTAGTATTGCTTAGTTTTGTTTTTCAGTGACATGTAGTTTTAGGTTCGATGAATAACTCAATTTGTACATTTTTGCTTGCTACAGTCCAACCCTGCTTACACTATCAAATTTTTGCTAATTTACATGTTTTGCTATGTAGATAATATTTTCTGACTTTATTTTATTTTTAAGTAACTTTAGATTGTACAAGTTTATTTATTAAACTAAAATTTAATAAAAATAAAATAATTAAAATATAGTAATAGTAATTAATTGAATAGAATAATAGCTTATTTTCAACCAATTCTTATGCACTGAATGAACTAATTATCAAAACCATTCGACAGCATTGCTGGTAAAAACCGATATAGAGGTTTGAATTGATTTTATTGAAATCTCATCTATTTTCGATTTTCTATTCTTCGCTATCTTTGTGGGTCACGTCTCTGTAGCCGCAGAAAAAAAATATTATATAAGACATGAGTCATGAGTCGTATTTTTCTTGTCATTACTCGTTCTGTATTATCATTATATCGACGAACAGAACAGTCAACACCTCTTAAATAAATGATTTTTACTCAACATTCTTAAGGCTTCTAAAAGGGCTTCTATTGAGCTAACCATCAGATCATATCTACAATACCAATAAAATCTCAAACAATTGTTTTTGCCGTTGTCTTTGGGCAGGGATTGATTGGCGCTCGAGCTCTGCCCTTCATTTTTGCCGATTAATGATATCTTAATTTTTCGAAATATTGGCTTCAATACAATATATGTAATATGTTTGCCATTCGCTAAATACTAGCATCAAATGGTTAGACAGACAGTTAGAGTAAGATAAACAGTCAACAGACAAGTCTAACCTCTTCTCTAATAAATTTCAGTATTTTATAACAATTTCCTGTCCATCACAACCACATTCACTACTAGTTTTCTTCAGGCGATTCCAATCAATAAAAATTTTCTCTTCTGATTCAGATCTGACTGATTCACTCAACTGATGTAATAAAGACTTATAAAGTTTTGTTCAATTTTTTTTCTCAAGTCTTTCACTTAACTGATCTGTTATATTGTTATAAAAAGTGTTTTAACAGTTTGCACAGTATTGGTAAATAAAAATTTTTATAATTTATAGTTGCCAAGTTTAGATTGATCGATTTTTAGTGTTTTATTACAAAATTACATTTTTCATTTATCCGGTATTTAATCAAAATTGTTTAATTATCTGAAAATAATTTAACAATAATTTTAATAATTTAAAAATTAATTAATTATTTTTATCAATTTGAACGAGAAAATATCTAATTTTTAAAATTAAGAATTCCAATTAATTATATTTTCAAGCTTAATATTTAGTTATGTTAGCAGACTTATAGCTTAACAAAAATAAATCAAATTTTGTTACAAATTACTTACTATTGTATATAATGTTTAAATATGAGTTTTAGAATTTATTAAAGAGAAAAAAATATTTGTTAGACAGACTTGTTGAGTTTGCGTGTAGGCTTTGCTGTAATACACAAATTAATGCAGTAAAGCAAATCAAATCCGAATTCTTGAAATTTATTTCCTTTCAATTTTGTTTTTATTTAGTTTTAGTTCCATATCTATATAGTTTAGTCCTATATATACTTATATATGTATATAAAATATATGAAAAAATTAGAAAAATTCGTATAAATACCTTGTACATTATAACAATTCCTATCAATATTAATGAGAAAGCAAAGAATTTCAGCACACAAAATTAATTCAATGTGTTATTAAATAATTCATTTTCATGTTTTGGCAATTATTTAGTTACAAAACATTTAGTTTGAAAAATAGGACAAAAATATATCTAAGAGTTGTCTTTTTTATTATATAAAAAGATTAACTAAAATGCGTGTAATTTCTGTGCGATATAAAGGAAAAATAAACTCGAATTTCAGTTACTTTTGTGTTGATACAGACCTAATGGATGGCCAACAGACGAAGAGGTCATTTATAAATTCTCTTTTATTTTTCTGCTGACATCACAGCTCTCAGGAGTAGTTGAAGTGTTTTGAAGTGATTTAGTATTTGATATACTGTAGAAAGAACTGCCGTTTCAGACAAATTAAAAAACGTGTCGATTGTAATCAATATAAATCTATTGAATTCGATTTGCAATCTCTATTTTGATAAATAATTTATTCAAAAAACTTTTACAAGTAACCAGCTAGATATTTTTTCAAAATTTATTTTAATTTTAAAAACATATCGTTTTTATACTTTTGTTATACAATAATTGAACATTTTTAAAATAATAAAATTAATTAAAATTTTTAAATTAAAAATATTTAATAAACAAAATACATATTTAATTAAATAAAATTATTAAACAAGCAAATTTTATTATAAAATCTTTAATATCCAGTTATTAAAGATGTATTGAATGGGATATTAATCTAAACTTGTATGAATATTTTTCTAGCTAGTTAAAATAAAATAGCAAGATAAACAGCAAAACAAATCGACTAATTCACATAAATTGGAGTTTTGTATGATTTAAGACCCAATAACTAATGTTTAATACTATGAAATAAAATCAATTAAATAAAACGAATGCTATTCATGTAAATGCATTCGAGTGTATGATATGCGCAAACATCGAGGTTTGGGATCACTGGCCACCGCTATAGCACTTGGATTTGTCGGATAATATATGAGTGTTTGGCGGCAGTCAATACAAGTGCGTCCATCACTGGGCCAGTGAAATATGGTTGAGCTTATACTTGTTAGTCGATTGCAATCACTTTTTTCTCATCCAATTCCCTTTCGATGATTTTGAACTCAAGTCCAACGATTGAGAGTTGAGTTTTAGACCAACAGAAGAAACGATACAAAACTGGTTCTGAAGTGAAAAAAAAAACAAAAAATTTTCTATCGTTTCGTTTGGGTTCTCTCTGTGGAGTCATTAATCCGTAGAATACATTCCTTACCTTTAGCTTTCTTTTTGGTCTCTCTCGCTCTCCCCTCCCTCCCTCCCTTGCTCTCTTCCTCTCTCCCTTCCTCTCTTCCTTCCTCTTTTCTTCTACTCTCTCCCTTGTTCTCTCTCCCTCTCTCCCTCACTCTCCGCTAACAAGACTGCAAATATCGTATACAAGCCATAAGAAGGCATATAATGCGTTCTTTTTTTCATTTTCTCACTCAAATACATCTTTTTTTTCAACCCGAGCTCTGTAACTCTCCTTTACTTTTGATAACATTTATTTTGCTATAACCCAGAAAACCAATGACTGATTTGTGCGATAAAAGAGTTTTAAGTTAATATACTGCCAGCCCCTGTAGATAAGGAATTTTTATTATGTGTGTATAAGCCATCAGAAGACTTCTTCTAATAAAAATATTTTTTGTTGTAAACCTTTAACTACATTACCGTTAATCACATATTTGACTAGTATTGCCGCTAAACGCCTAAACACACTCTTCTAAACGCATTAACACTAATTTTGTCGATAGACTAGACTCTAAGACCAGTTATAACCAATTCCTAATCAATAAAACTGTGTAATAGCCTAATAGTGTTAGTCATAGAATGTATTGGAAATTCTAGTAAATAACACTTATTAGGATTTTTTTAGCAAAATTTCAGTAACATGATAAAATTGGTTTCATGTACTGCAGTTAAGCAAAATTGACCAAAAAGGGGCATAGAGATTAACTTGGTTGCTAAAAGCTAACATTTCCGTTCGAAAACTAAATTAAAAACATAAAATCTAATTAAAACAAACCAGTAAACTTAATATAAAAAATTTTGATTAAAAAAGACTAGTTAACAAATTACTTTTTTGTTTTGCATTAGAAAAATGTTATTACACATGCGAATTTCTTTATGCACGCTAGTTTAATTAAATGATTTAATTTAAAAATAAACCAACTACTTAATATTGTTATTATAAAATTAATTACTTTACGCAACATTTCTTGCAAACAAAAAATTTTTATTTTATTTTTAAACTTGTTTGATTCAAAATATTTACTATGTACGCTTAAAATAATTATTCTAAAATATTATCAATATATCTTTTAAATTTAGAAAAATTAAAATAATTAATTTGTAAAATTGAGCTGAGCTTAAGAGTAATATAAGAAATATTTAAAAGTTGTCGCAAAATGTGTGTTAAAACTATTATATAATACTTGAAACCCGCATCTAAAACAGATTGGGCTGTTGTAGAGCTACACCGATTTGCTGCCATAGTCTCCTAGTCTCTAATGTTTTAACAACTACTGTACTATATCTAAACTTTTCTGAACTTTGCTCTTTCCAAACTTAGCATGTAATGAGTCGTAAAACTTTCAAAAATTCTTTTACAATAGATTTGCATTCTATAGGCATTACATAATAACTTATTTACACATTTGTTCAGTGAGTCGAACGGTATTTACATTTTGATTCTCATATTAAATAAATTCTTATATAAGAGCGTAATAGCAGTGAATAGATATAGAAAAGAGAATATTTTAGAGACAGAGAACACGAATGTCTATCACATAATAATCTTAATACAAGTAATAATCAATTTAGGATTCTATCAATACTGACGAGAGTTAGTGAGTTAGTGACAACACGAGATGAATAGTGATAGCACTGGTAGGACATCACTGCTCGACTCTATGACTGAGACTTGAATTGCATAATTATCTATGAGTTTTCGTGTCTATGTCTTGATTAGAATGATTAATGGAAACTCATATTCGCACTACAATGCAATTTGTTAGATAGGGATCAAAACTTCAGATTTATGGATATGTTTATTACATTACTTATAAATTATAAGTTGTAAATATAGATATTTAGCGGTATATCAATGATTGACAACATTCTACTTTTATTCATATATTTATATTTAACATTAGGCAACAAAATAATGATATAATGATCAATAATAATATAATAGTATGATATTACGTTTTATTACATAATAAGATCAAAATATAGTAATATATCAAAATTTTTAATTTTTTAAATATTATTTAATTAAAATTTTTTATATTTAGTTAGAATATTATTATTGGTATATAAATCAAAGCAAAACTTGATTGATTGTTTGTTTTAGGTTTTATATATTTGAAATATTTAGTGAATAAACGGTTGACATAAATCGGATTTATTCGATCGGATAATTCGGTTTTGGTTAAGACATTCCCCACTGTTTGCCATCAATTCGAAGCTATAATATTCCAATCATTTTAGTTATATTAAACTCAAATCAAACGTATTTAACATTTTTTATATTCAGAGTCAAAATATCTGAATCAATGACATTGGTATAATATATTAGTGCATGCTTGAAATATTGGCGCAATTAAAATATTTTCTATATCAATATAATCGACACATTAGAGGCTCTGAACTGGAAAACGACATAAATCGAAATGAGAACAAATGATTGCATTATTGTCAGCAGAACTCGTTTTATGACTGATTTGGTTTTGATGACAATTTTGTCACATATCACGACCGAACGGACAGTATTGACCAGTTGTCCAGTTGTGTGAAGTGTAGAGAAACTGTTCGACAATTGTGTGCAAAGATAGCGTCAATCAAAACAACTGATTGCAGACTAAGACCGGATTTGAGGTAGAAGTGGATATCTAATGTATTTTGTTTTAAATCACTTAAACACTTTATATGCCATACATTAAAATGAAATGAGTTTTGGAATGAAAATAGAATTTTCCAAGAAACATTTGTCGATCGATTTTTTGTTTGGCAGACTTTATATTCAAATATAAGATTTTTGTTGTTGTTCTGGATATGACTACAAGAAGGCTATTGACATTTAAAAATATATAAATAAAAGATTATTAACACGTTTTACATTGTAAAGTTAACACATCTTTTTTAAATTTATAAAAATTTAGAATGCTTGTTTCACAAATAAAAATTTGAATATTGTAAAATCAATAATTTTATTTTTAAAAATTTAGATAAAATATTGATAACATCTGTGGATTAAAAATTTAAGGCATAAACAGTCAATCTACTGATTAGTAGATAAAAATGTGAGGCTTCTAAAAATAGTTTGATTTCATGTTATTTACTGTTTATTTAATTGATTTTATAAACAAACTCAAGAATTTGCTAAAACTAAAACAACAAGCTTAATTTAAACTCAATAATATTGGATAATTTTATAAGTTATCTAATACAGTAGTTTTAAATTAAAATTAGTTGAAAAATTATTACATTTTAAATTTAGTATTATTTTATTAAGTTAATTGTAATTTCATGTTTAATAATTAATTGTTTTTATATCTAATCTTTGTAAAATTAAAAATTGCAAGGATTGTTTTTAAATTAATAATAATACACAGTTGTTTAATTATAATTAACAAAACTTAAATATATTGCAAATATAATTTAATATAAGCATAAATGATAACAATGCTATTTTGAGTAATTTAATAAAATGTTGCAAACTTATTTTTAATTTGTTCATAAACTCAATATTAGCATTTAAAAGTTATAAAGAAGTTATTTCTATTTTGCATAAAAGTTTAATAATAATTATTATCAAACAATTTTACGATAATATTTGCATATACAGTCAAAGTCCATTTCGATCTCTTCCATTTTTAGCACTTTTCCATTTTGTTCCTTATATTCTAAACCAATTTATTATAGAAACAATGTTAAACAATTTCATGTTTATACCTTTTCTAGTTTTATCTCCCATTTTTTCTGCCTGATTCAGTTAATAACAATAGACTTTGACTGTATATGCATAACTGTGCTGCTATTCATAAAATTTTTTTAATAACCAGAGAGTCCCAAAATCGAGCAAAACTAAAAAACAACCCTGTATACTCATCTGAGCTAAAAACAATTATTAGATTTATTTCTTTAAACAGTTACAAATTACTTCACAATTCAATAAACTGTTAATTAACATATTAATTTTTAAAAAATAATTTATATTTTAATCTTTAAAAATAATTTTTAATAAACAGTTCAATTTAAATGAAAATATTTTCAAATATTGCAAATGGTTTTAAAATAAGTTAAACAAGTTAAACTAATAGTAATAGTAAAAAATAATAAACTTTCAAATAAGTTTAGAAATAAAATTTTGGTATAAATTAACATTTGAATTAATTTTGAGATAGAATATACTATTGTATGTTTTATTTTACTTTGCCCAATTTTTGCTTTATTCTGGGACTTTATGTTAATATCGTAATAAGTATTTATACTTATCTATTATTAAATTTGCATAAAATTCTCTAGCTGATTCTTATAATTTATATAATTCTTAAATAAACAATTTGTAGTATTTTCGCATTTAATGAGAAAAACCAAAAATTTGTTCTCAAATTTGCATCGATATAAGATTTAAGACTATTTCAGAAAATTCTGGTTTACGTCTTAAGTCAACAGAATTTGAAACTAATTAATATTAGAATTAGATTCAAAGTATTGGCAATAGTTTAAATGCAAAACAAATTATAATCTATTTTTTGCGGTTCTGTTACTTCAATTAGAATTTATTCTGTATTTTGACAAATAAAACAAAACATTTAGAAATCAATAATTTGCTTAAAATTTTATATTCAATAAAAATATACACTAATTGACAAAAAAGAATAGAAACAAATAAAACATTGATTTATATCAGAGGAATAGCAAAAATGTTCGCAAATCTAATAAAATAAAATAAAATGACAAAAAATTTATTGAAAGAAAAAAAGCCAAAAAATACATAATATATATGCAATGTATAAAAGAGGAACGAATTCTACTGAGAATTCTATAGCAAATAAAAATTAAAAAGAATAAAACGAATCGACTCTAACTCAAACTGTAAGCAAACTGTAAGCAAACATAACCTTATGTGAAGTGTTTTGTCACCAAAATAACATCACTTAAAATAACAGTTTTATAACACAATTATATATTGTCTCTAAACTCTCGAGTGATTTGCAGTTCTGGTGATTCGCACCATTTTTTTTCCTTCAAAAGAGTAATTATTCTTTAATGTTGTGTTTGGAGAAAAAGATTTCTCAAGTGTGTGAACAAGACGTTTAAATCAAATTTTGCAGAGTTTTGCATTAAATCTAATAATAAATTAAATGCAATCTAAGCAGTCGTTTCTGGCAAAACGAAAAACTCTTTTTTTGGAAAATATTTTTCCATTTATTTCTTTAACACTCATTGCTGTTGGAAAAAGAGTTTATATTTTTATTTTATTTATTTTTTTGAAAACAAAGTAAACTTGTTTTGAGATACTTGTATGAAATAACCAATGCAAACCAATGAAATATATTTAGTATTTTATTTATTTTTTTAGTTTATACCCAATGAATGAATTGATTTGTTTAGTTTTTTGCGTATTTGCTTAAACACAAGGATTTCTTGAATCAATACAATCTATTGAATAGTATAAAACAATCTTTTTTTTATGTATTTTATTTGAATTTTTCGAGCGTTACATCTTATCTGTTTGTTCACAAAATAATCGAATTAAAGTGTTTTGACAATAAATAAAATAACAATAAAAGACCTATTTTTGCATTAAATAAGAATATTCTGAATTAGAGAATAATATTTAAAATATAGTTAATGCAAACTATCATTGAATATCAGATCAGTTAACAGTTGACAACAAAACATACATGTACCATTATAGTACAGTATGTACAGTACAGTACATATACTGTATAAGAAAACACAACATTTCTGCTAATTTTCTTTGAAATCTTAACATTGAGTCACTTCTTATCTGTTTTTATTCCAATTTCACTAAATATAAGAGAAATAAATAGAGAGAAGAGTAGAGAAGAGAAGAGAAGCAAAGAATGAGAACTCGAATGGAGAACAAGAATCAAATCCCACGAGAAATAAAGGATAGTATTTGTGTGTTTCGGCAATATTTATTTTGCCAGACGGTTAGTGCCGGTGCTCTAGCACTAGATATAGTCTGCCAATTCTATACCAACAGAATATTTACTTAAATTAGATCAAAACTCATTGTCTCTCTATTTCTCTCATCTTATCTCAAACTCTCATTTGCTCTCATTTTCGAATCACTTTTATTTTGATTTTTGCTAACATTTCTCGTATTTTGATTATATTTTTTACAAATTCTGTTAATAATTGATTTTAATTGAAAATATTAACAACAATTTCAACACACATTCACATACTTACACACATTTACACATTTCCTACTCTCCTGCTCTCCCTCTCTCTCTCCCTCTCCCTCCTTCTCTCTCTCTCCCTCTCCCTCCTTTTCTCTCTCTCTCTCCCTCTCCCGGTCTCTCTCTCTCTCCCTCTCCCGGTCTCTCTCTCTCCCTCTCCCGGTCTCTCTCTCTCTCTCTCTCTCTCTCTGTCTACTGCTCTCTCTCTCTCTCTGTCTA
>JAQFXP010001365.1:0-19776 GCA_034693685.1 Belba bartosi
ATTACTTTAGTTTACTCCGTTCTCACATTAATTTGTAACTATTTATTTGTATGACACAACTGTCAAACTTTGACAGAAGACTTATACCAGTATTAATGTTTGTTTATTAGACCTATTAGGACTGGATACGGCATTACTGGTTATAGATAGGGTTGGGCGATTTCGCAAAATAAAATTTGATTATGTATTATACATGTATAATACATGTACATGATGTATAATACATGCATTTTTCTTAATTTATTATTTTGTATTATAAATTAATATTTTATTTAAAAATTAGGTACAGAACCATAAAATCAATGTAATTAAACAATATTGATTCTGTTAGTAAAACTTCGAACCTTTTTCTACTGGTTTATATAAAGTAACATCAAATAAATATGCATTGATTTGTAGATTTAAATTATTAATTGCTTTTTATGCCAATCAATGCATACATACGTCATTATGTCACGTGTAAAAATCGAGGTTTCGTTAAACTTACTAATAGTTTCAGAAATAATATTAAAATTAATATCAGAAATACTGTAATTTTCTGGTGAATTATTATTTGAATTAAATTGAATTGTTAATTGGGTTGGGCAATTTTGAAAAAATAAAATTTAACTATGTATTATACATGTATAATACATGGATTATACATGATGTATTATACACTATACATGTTTAGCCCAACTCTAGTTATAGATTTGATTGACAGGTTATTCATTAACACTTGCGTTCAGATAACACACATTTCACGAATCAGTCATCAGTTTTACAAAAAAAAATTATATTAAATCTACTTTTAGTAAAAAAATATTGTTTTATCTAAAGTGATTAAATGCAGAAATAATTATTATTTTGATTTTAATTGTGTTTTAAAAACAATTAATTTATGCCTATTTTAAGTAAAAATATGTGTTTTTTTATCTAAACTTTAGACTCTAAAGTAACTGATTTTTAAAATTTTATTTATTTGGATTTTAATTAATTTAAATCTATTTTAAGTGATAATAATATTGTTTTGTTTAGAAAAAAGTTTAGAAATATTTCCATTCACTCTGTGTCGTCGGTAGCCTTTTGTCTTTACTGCTTACTATGATACCCGTTTACTTGTTCACGGCTTTAAGAAACTTGATTAATGTTTTTGAAACAATTAAAGCAATTAGAAGCTAACTATATTAGTTTTAGACGCAATTGAGGTGATAGGGGGCTTTTTGGCTGTATTGTTTATGCATTGTAAATATGATTTCTTTATAAATCATATGCAAATTGTTTACCATTTGACTCAAAAATTAGTATTTTTATTTCTTTTGTCGTAAAATAATGTTTCTAGTTATTTTAAATGGTTTATATCATGCCACTTAACCTTAAAAACCAAAATCTTATTTTCTTCCCATATAAACTTTACAGCCAAAAAGCCCTCTAACGCCCCCAATTGCGGCTAAAATTAATATACCGTAAACCCTCACAGTTTAGAACATGTTCTTATAAGGTGAGTTTGGGCTTTATGTTCTTATAACCCGGGGTATAAGAACATGTTCTTAAAAATGAGAATAAAAACTGGGTTTTAACTATAATTTAAGAAAAATATATTTTTGATAATAATTCTAAATTTTAAAGTTCAAAAATTAGAACATAACAAATTTAAAAATATTTAAAAAAAAAATAATAAATTATGTGACTAAAGTAACGTATTTTGTATTTAAATTTTTTTAAATTACAACTCATTTATATTTTAATAGTTCTATATAAAAGTTGATTGATATTAAATTTATTTTTAAACAAAAGTTTGTAAAACAATTATATTATAAATAAGTTTTGAAAATAATAATTCAAATAATCAATTATTGATTAAGAATAATTCATTTGAATTTTTGAAAAATTATATTTATTTAGAATATAAATCAGATGTTTTAAAGAAAATTACAGAATTTAATATAAATTAAATTAAAACAAATAAAGAAAATTTGGAATTAAATGATGAAGATAACAAAACGAAAACATTAGTTTAGGCTATTTTATCAATATATACAATAAAATCAATTATAATTAATTAATTTGTGTCAATTAATATAGTTTGAATCTACCTCGCCTTATAAGAACATGTTCTTAAAGGCTTTAACTTAAATTTTAGAAAATGGTCTAATTCACCTTATAAGAACATGTTTTAAACTGTGAGGGAATACGGTAGTTAGCTTCTAATTGCTTTAAATGTTCCAAAACAGTAATCAAGTTTCTTAAAGCCGTAAACAAGTAAACGGGAATCATAATTAGTACAATATAGCATTGATCAATATTAATTATTATTTAATGTAATATAAATATTAAAAATATATTTACCTTTTATGTTGAAATACTGTTTTAAAATAGAAATTTGTGCAAGTTATCTTTATCATTAAAAAGTTAATAAACCGTTTCAAGGTCTAACATTAAATTTGCGCAAATTGACATTTTTGTCTAAAAATTTTATTTGTTATTATAAATAACTTTGTTTAATTGTAGTTTAATATTATATATAAGTTAGAATTCAATTACTATAGTAAGATGTGTCCATTTTATTTATATTTTTTAAGTAGTTAAATGCTTCGTACTTAATGAAAAGAATACTCTAACAATGCAAGAATTTAGTCTTCAAGTTAAAATTTGCCAATTTTTTTGTCTTAATCTTTAGATTATATGCTAGAACAAATATTAGCCAAATTATAGCCTCCGCTAAAAATTTTAAGTATTTTAAATTAATTATTTAAAATCAAGTTAAATTGATGTTTTAAACGAGCTAATCTAGAATAGCTTTATAAGCATGTTAAAAATGTTTAATGTGTTGGCTTAATGGTTAGAGTGCTGAGCTTCTACATCGAAGCACAGAGGTTCGATTCCAAATCGTATTAATTTTTTGTACTAAATAAAAAAAATTTTAATTAAAAAAATACATTATTTATGTTTGTATTTGTTATTAATTAATTTAATTTTTTTTTATTATTAAATTTAATATTAGATTTGAATTTCTAATCAATATTAAATTTATTTTTCAAATATTAATTGCATAAAATTAATTATTATAATTTAGATTTAATTACAAATTAAAATTTTACAATTTTTTAATTGAAAAATTATTTTAATCTAGTTTAAATCATTTATAAATAAATATTTATTTTGAAATTAATCACAAATATTGTGATAATGATATAAATTAAAAAAGTGTTTATTTTTAAAAATCATTTAAATCATGATTAAAGCATTTGATATAATAGGAAAATGTGCAAAAAATATTTTGTAATTGAAACATTAAAAAAGTTATGCGCATTTAAAAATGCAATATATTCTTACAGTTTATGAATTTTAAGCTTAATTTACAGACAAACTACATCAGATATTTCAATTATTTTTTCACTAACTCATACATATATTAAAGCAGAATTAATAATTAAATAAAATATTTATATAAACAAATTTTTTGTAATTGAAAATGATAATTGAAATATTTGATTGCAAAATTAAAAACTTTGCCCTCGTGTAACGCAACTTTTGTTTTATAAATTTTATTAATGACTATAAGCTATATTATTTATTAAAAACAAAGTTTGCGCTTCACAAGGGCAAAGTCTTTAATTTTGCAATTAAATATTTAAATTGTCATTTTCAATTACCAAAAATTTGTTTATATAAATATTTTATTTAATTATTAATTTTGCTTTAATATATGTATGTGTTAGTGAAAAAATAATTAAAATATCTCTTTTAGTTTGCTTGTAAATTAAGTTTGAAATTTAAAAACTGTAAGAAGATATTATATTTTTAATGTTTTATTTACAAATTTTTTTGCGTATTTTCCTATTATATCATATGCTTTTATCACGATTTAAATGATTTTAAAAAATAAGCACTTTTTTCAATCTTCCGCCAACGCCTTTATATATAATTTAATAAATATTTAATTTAAAAAATTAATATTAAATAATATTTTATAATAAATAAACAAATACAAGCATAAATAATGTATTTTTTTTAATTAAAAAATAAATTTATCTAGTACAAAAAAATTAATACGATTTGGAATTGAACCCCAGGGCTTCGATGTAGAAACTCAGCACTCTAACCATTAAGCCAACACATTAAACATTTTTAACATGCTTATAAAGCTATTCTAGATTAGCTCGTTTAAAACATCAATTTAACTTGATTTTAAATAATTAATTTAAAATACTTAAAATTTTTAGCGGAGGCTATAATTTGGCTAATATTTGTTCTAGCATATAATCTAAAGATTAAGACAAAAAAATTGGCAAATTTTAACTTGAAGACTAAATTCTTGCATAGTAAGATAGTAAAGCACAAAACTTAAGAGTTCAATCTGTTTGATAGTTTTTTTGCAGTTTGTTTACAAATATAAAACAAGTTATCTGCAGTGAATTCCGGAATTCACTGCAGATATATTGTTTTTTAATGTTTAATAATCAGCAAAAAAGCTAACTCACAATTTAAACTATTAGATTTTGCTCTCTTATACTCTAAGACATGTGTCAAGTTAAGTTGCATTCATATATAAAGTGTAAAATTTAGTCAATTTTGTTTACATTTTGTAAATTAAAATTTAAAAAATATTTGATAAAATAAGTTTTTGAAATTATTAAAGTTAATTAAAATATATTTCTTTAATTTACTCATTTCTCAGATTAATTTGTAACTATTTATTAGCATGATACAACTGTCAAACTTTAATAAATAACTTATTGCAGTTTTTATGGTTGATTGACACGATAAATTTTTTTAACTATAAGCGCAATTTACAAAACTTAGCAAGTAAACAAATAAGCTAAATTTTGCAGTAATTTTTAAAAATTATAATTTATTTTAAAGCTAAAGTTAACTTATGGCTTAATTTTATTTTATCATTTTATATATTTATTTTATTTGTTTTCAAATCCAATAAAAATTTTAAACGTTTGTTAAAAATACTAAATTTATAAAATTTTATTTCAATTTAATTATGTCGAAAAATTTATTTATTTATTAATAAAAACAAAAAATAAATGAAAAATTATTTTTTAAATTTTATTATTTAGTTATTTATTTTGAGTAAAAATTTTAAAAATTCATCTTAATAAATTCTAATTTTAAAAACAAATTAATAAGCATTTAATTCTCGAGTATTTATGCATTATTACAAATCTCTCGCAAAATTAAAATTAAAAATTAATTTAATTACTAATTGTTTCCAAAAAATTTAAAGATTTAAATACAGTGTAAATCAGTTATTAAATGATATAAAATGCCTTTCATTAGAAACTATATAATTATTTTAGTTTTTATACAAATACTTATCCCAATTGTACAATTGGTTAGATATTTAATATAAATATAAATATTTGTCATTATTTATAATTTATTTAATGTTTTAATTAAATACAGAATAAGTTTTGCGATAAAAGTGAGAAATTATTAATCGATTCGGTTTTGTCTGAACAAATGGATAAAAATCAGCTAAAATTGAGTTTATTTGTCGACGAAGACTACTTTGAATTGGAACCAATGGTTGCGGACAAACAACCGGTGATTAAGAGCTACAAGAAGTTGAAAGAAGTGTATAAAGAATTGATTCCACCGATTGCTATGTCATATGAAAAGCAAAACCTCATTCATCTCTCGAACGTAATTACATTTAACAATAATTTAAAAATATATTATAAAAAATAATAATTAATTTATAGACAAGATATTCAGTCGAATGGATATTCACCAAAAACTGGATATTTGATTCGCAGAAGAATTATAGCAATAGTTTGATTACAACTAATTTTGAGGCAATTCTTATCGGAAATGAATTGTTTTATTTGAAAAAATCCAAAACTAGTAAAGGCTTTGGAATAGTATTGGCTGAAGAGAACAATGGCTTTGAGTGGTATTTCATAAATAAGACAATCAATGGCAGCCATTGGATCAGTTTATTGCCGGAAGAAAATACGATTGAATTGGAGAAACCAGAGAATCAGTTGTTTATTGATTTGAATGGCAATCGAATCACTTCTGGTTTCTATTCGAAGAGTAATACAAATAAATCCGAATATTTCACTCTATTTGCCGGAAGACTGTTCTGTAGATTTGAATACAAGTACTGGACATCAGATAAGGATTGGACTCCATTTTGTCAAATCAAAGACATCAGTGAATGGTTTAGTTGTAATGATAATAGAGATCAAAACGTTACGGATGTTTCGAATACACCTGAAGTGGTTATAAGTGACGAAAATTCATCAAATCTTATGCTTTATATTCTCATAATAGGTCTAAGTCTTGCGATTCCTTTGCTTTTGTTATCCATTTATCTGATGTCTATGAAAGTGATTCGCAAATCGGTCTCTGAGACACACAAATCCAGTTAATTATATTGTATTTGTTTTTTAAATAAATTTATTTTTTAATTTTTAGCTTATTTTTAGATTCCGATGTAAACACTCCGAAAGTGTCTTAATCTTATTGTTCAAAAACTAAATGTTTGTATTTATTCATGTTTTTGATGATTGAAAACTAATGATAATTTTTTTTAAATCTATTTCAGAGCCGAAAAATATTTATCAGAATTTATTTCATAAAATAATTTATTCTTATATCTTATTATTTAGTTATTATTGATTTATTAAATTTTTATTAATAAATGAATAGTTTAATACATTATTTGTGGTTTTATTTATTTCAATTAACATGCATACAAATAAATATGGCAAAAGTTTAAATTTTACGCTGTTAAAATTAATTAAAATTTTACAAAGATGGTTCTGTAGATTTGAATGCAAGTACTAGATATCTGATGAGGATTGGACTCCATTTTGTTGTCAAATCAAAGACATTTATAAATTGTTTAATTGTTTGAAACAATTGGAATCAATGTATGTTTTACTGATTGCCATAACAGTTGTTATACTTATTAATAATAATTTATTATAATTCTTGTGGTTTTGATATTTGTCTATATAATTTTTAAATCATTAAAAATCAAATATAGAGAAAATTATTTTTAAAACTAAAAAATTAATTTAAAAAATACAAAATAAAATTAAATAAATTTAAATGATGTTTATTCAAATATATTCAAAATTTGTCTAGTTATTTTTTAAAAAATTTATTCAAATATTTTATCATTTATATTATTTCATAAACATTTCATATAAAGTACAAAATAGTAATTTTTATAAATTGGTATTAATAGAAATATTAAAATAATAAACTAAAGTTAATTTTTAAAGTGAAATGTTAAAATTAAATTAATATTTCATTTCATTTGTTCGCAAATATGTTTTAAAATAATTATTTTTAAGAAATACAAAAATTCATATAAATTAAAAAGCATTAAATTTAATTAAAAACATTATTTCAGTTCAGCCTTAAAAGTCGAATAAATTTTCTTAATCTGATCGCTCGTAAACTTCGTATGAGTTAACTGTTCCAACGGTTTAACGCCATTCGGAATAGTAATCAAACTCTTATCATAACTACCATTCAAGTGCACCGGTATATACTCGGGTTGAATATACTCAATCAGTTCAGCCTTTTTGATAAATTTGACGCAATTCTTGAGCTCTTCGCCCATAAACGCCATAATTATCTTTGCGGTTGCGTTCAGAATCCAGGGCAGGTCTACCGCCACTAAATACTTCGGACCTCTCGGGTAATACGACTGCAGGACATCTACTAAAAACTTACTGAAGTCAAGATCAATATTTTATAGTCCGGTGCCTGTAGTGTCCATTACTAAAGCCCAGCCCTGATGTGACGTTTGTTTGTCAATCTTCTCGAACTGATAAACTGCAAACTGTTTCAACAATAGATCCAATTCAGGGCATTTGTGATAATTTTTAAACTGAAACCATAGCACCGGTCGCTCCTCTTTGTCTTTACTGAATGTCGCGTAAAGACCTATTTTATACAACTCTTCGGGAAAGTAGTCATCAGTGAAGTGATTGACGCCAAACGTCTTCCGCCATTGCATTGCTTTAATCAATGCCTTCAGAGCCGCCTCTTCTGATTTGGTCACCAAAACAAACCGTTCGATCGGCCAGTCCTGCGACTGTACCCGATCTACATCACACGCGTCGTACAAATTATTGTTTTCCTGAACCATAGCCAGAAAACTGGCCCTAATTTTCTCGATAACAGACTTATTTTCTGACATTATAACTGTTATTATAAAGCCGTTTATCAATAGTTTTGTACAGTATTTAAAAACAGATGGAAAGTAATGCTAAAATATTTTTACAGTTAAGAAATTTAATATTTTTAATGCATTTTCGAAAAAAATGTATATATAAATTTGATCTGGACCCCTCTCGACTCTCGATAATAGGGACCTTCTCGACTTTTTTGACAAAAATTAGAAAATATTTTCTAAATTATTGCTAACTCCGGTTTAATTCTAGTTAAATTAACTAAATCCGGTTTATATTTAAAATATTTTATTATAAATATATGGAATTTTTGAGAGTTTTTAGGAAAATATCTCCTCTGATTCCCTGGAGTCGGCCGACTTTTTCAATCTTTGGTATAGATAGAATTCTTATCTTTGAAAATTTAGCAAGTAACATTCATTATATGTTTTACTGACTACCAAATCTTGTTAAAACTTTACGCTATTACAAATTTTTAATACATTTTAATCAACTATACTAAAACTATAGCTTAACTTAATATAAAACAAAATTATTAATAGATAATTTTAACTTTATATCAAGCATATTATATATGATGGTTTGATATTTTAAAAACTAATAACAGATTTTTCACATTTAAACATTAATTTTGGTTTAAATTTTAATTATTATTTAAAATTTATTTTAAATAAAAAGTTCTTAAATTATAATTAATCTAAACTATTTGGTTGGCATTCAACACTAAAATTCAAATGTACTCAAATCCGATATTATTACGTCCAATCCCACCCAAACCCAAACCGAATCGTTTCTTGTCTCTAATATTAATGTTCTGTAGTTTTGATTAATTTTAACACAAAAATCTACTTTTATTTATATCTATTAATATTTATTTGAAAATAAAACAAAATTTTATTTCGCAAACAAATACATTATCATATGCTTTTTGTTATTTTAATTATTGTTACAAATATTTACACAATTTTATGCAACACAACTCAGCTACACAAATTACTCAGCTATCTTAGTATTTATCATATTAATTTGAATTTGCTTCTTGTTGGTTTAAAATTTAAATTATTAATCTTATAAATTTTAAATTAGTTTTGAAAAATTATTAATAATTTTATGTTCATATAAAACAGACTGTATTGGATATAAAATAAGCTAGAATAAATATTAAAAATAATAGTTCTTTATTTAAACACAATTGTAAGTTTGATTTACAATACAATAAAAAGTTTGATAAAGTAAAAGTTAGAAAATAAATACATTCAGAATTTTATCAAAATTTATTTATAATTATTTATTTCCTGTTTAACAACCAATTGTCTAATTTTCACACCTATTAGACCAATAGCGGGCCTTAAGTTTGTCCAACTGTCCGCTGGCTTTCAATTGTTTAATTGCATTATTGAATAGATTGACATAAACCGAATGTTTGGGTAAAGCAATTGCGTATTGAATTGGGATTTGATGGCTCTTATCGTCAATTATTGTCAAATCACAATATCTTCCGCTTAAGAATTCAAGTGTTGATGACTCACCAATCAGAGCAAATTGACCCAAAATGATCTTTTCGAGACTACATTGGAGACACTTAACCGAATGCGAGTCCGGATTTGTTGCCATTTTTAGATACATTTTACGTAATGTTGGGTCAGAGGCCTTAGAGAAGAATCGATATGTAGAGCCGCCTTTGAGTGGTCCGTATTTGACTTCGGACTGTTGGGCCAAGTCTTCAAACGAGTTGATATTTCTCGAGTGATTCTTATTGAGAAGAACCACAATATTTGATTCCATAAACGGTTCGGTAAACTCAACGAAGTTTCGGCGCTCTTCAGTCACTGTTATGTCGGCGATCGCAAAGTCCGCTCTCTATCAGACATTTAGAAAAGTTAACATTTTTACAATTATTATTATTATGTAATTAAACAAGTTCAATCTACTTACATTATTATGAACTTCCCCGATCATTCCGGTCACACGACTGCCTTTAATAATACCGTATGTATTGTCGGGTGAGGTATACATTCGGTATTCAAAGCCAACAATGTCTGCGATTTCATTGATTAAGTCAATACCAAATCCTTCGAATTTTTCATTGATTTTGTATGAATGTGGCCACGACTGCTATAAAATTTATTTTGTTAATTTGTTAATAAATTATTTTAATTTATATATACAGTTAAATCATATTTTTTAAATGAAATACTCACTTTAACTGTGACACCTCTCAATACTTCAGCTTGGACATTAACTCCAATTACAGCTAAAGTAATTAATATTGCAGCAAAACTATTCATTGTAACTTTTAAATTATTAAGTTAGATTTAAAACTAGTTATTAATTTACAATTAATATATTTAAAATAATTATTTGAAAGTTTAACCATATTTATAGGATTTATAACTTTTCAAATATCTAGATATTAAACATCTATACAAGTATTATCTTGATTACTTGATTAACTGCTTTTTTAATAAATAAAAGTTAAAAAATATTTGTTACTTAAATTTTAGTATTTAGTTTGCAATCCTTTAATTTATTATCATTTGTATATTCATAATAATTAGATAATTTTTAAAAATTTTATTATTTTGATTAGATATTATGTTTATTAAAATGTATATTTTTCAAAGGAAATTTTTCATGTACAAGATAGCTTGTTTACTGAATTTGTCAATTAACTTGTTTGATTAAAATCTATTTACTAAACAGGCAGTTTAAAATTTTAAATAAATCAATTTGATAATGAAATTATTAAGAATTTTAAAATTTTGCTAAAATTTTTGTATTTTTAATAAATAATATTTTATGATAAATTTCTAAAACAAATAATATTATTAATAATTTAAATTTTTATAAACAAAAATATTTTTTTATTAGATTATAATTTTAATATATAACATTTTATTAAAATTAATTAGATTACATAAAAATAATTTTTAACAATATTATATCACTAAATAATAATTTTAAAATCTTGTTTTATATAAAACAGACACTAGATAAAACAAAAATATTTTATATTTTTACTTTTAACCCTGTAACTAAAAATTATTCCACGCAACTATATGTGATATTCTGCATAAAAAAGTTAATTTGATTAAATAAGACTATAAATATGTTGAAATTAAAAATACTTAATTAATTATTGCTTTTATAAAAACTTTAAAATATTTTTTAAACGTCTAAATTATTTAAACTACAATGAGTTTAAAAGAAGTTTTTATACTTTTAATTTTTGCCATGCTTACTATTAATGCAGAGGCAGAAATGCTGCGAGGTGTTACTATTGGCGTAAGTATAGCTTGGTTTACATTAATAAAACAGTAAATAGAGTAAACTTTTGCAAAAATTTAAACTAAATAATTGAACGTAATATTTTTTGTCACTGCTAATTAATTTTGCAATTGCATTGCATTTAAATTAACAAACAATGCAATAAATTTTTAAAAAAATTTATAAATACGTTTACCATATTCATTTTTTAGTAATTTTTTTTTAGAACTGGCCCTATTCGGCTAAAATTGATGGCAAATACGAAGGCTTTGCAATCGATTTAATCAATGAAATCGCAGATTTTGTTGGGTTTGAATATAAAATGTATTATGCACCTGATGGTTTTTATGGCCGAATTCAATTTGATAAGCCAACTGGGATGATTGGTGAAGTTTATAACAATGTAAATTAAATCAAAATTTGTTTATATCCTATTTACAAATAAAAGCAACAAAATATCAATTATAATTTATATGAATGTCTAAAAGAAAGCAGACTTTGCAATCTCCGACATCACAGTCACCGACGAACGGAAAAACTATATAGACTTTACGGAACCGTTTATGGAGTCAAAGCTTGTTATACTGATAAACAAGAATAACTCAATCAAATCGTTTGAAGAATTGGCCCAACAATCACATGTAAAATACGGCACATTTAAAGGCGGCGCCACATATAAGCTCTTCTCTATTAGTTCAGACCCGACACTACGCAAAATGTATCTAAAAATGGCAACAAATGCCGACTATTCGGCCAAAAGCCCTAAAGAAAATCTCGAGAAAGTAATCGCCGGTTCGTTTGCCTTTATTGGTGAGTCAGCGACGGCTGAATTCTTGATCGGAAAGTATTGCGATTTAACATACATTGAAGATAAGAGTAATAATTTTGTTCGTTATTATGCGATTGGTTTACCCAAACATTCGGTTTATAAGAATTTGTTCAGTAATGCAATCTCACAATTGAAAGCCAGCGGATGGTTAGACAGACTTAAAGAGAAGTATTGGCCAAAACGTTGCTAAATATATAATAATTTGTTTATAGAATATATTTTTTTGTAAATTTTTACCTTGATTAAATAAAATATATTTTTATATTTGAAAACAAAATTTTAAATGTTTGCATTTAAAGATTAATTTGATAATTGCTTGGTCAAATACAGCATATCTAAGTAAAATATTGTAATAAAAAAGAATTGACGATTGAATAGAATATAAAAAATAATTTTATTTTACACAAAAAATAATCAATGAATAATTAATTTAGTAAATAACTAATGTTTTCTTGCAAGTTCGAATGCTAAATCACAATAGTAAGTTAGGTTTAAATTGTTTGGTATGTCTAATAATTAAATTTTTGCTGCTAAAAGTAAGTCACTTTTTAATTTTTGGATAAATCACTGTAATTGAAGCATGGATAAATCACAAATCAATTAATTATAAATTATGATTCATAATCAATAAAATAGAGGCAAAACATAAAATTTTTTAATGTTAAAAACATTTTTAGTATTAAATTGTTTTATATTAATTTTGTTGACTTATACTTTTAACTTTAAATGCAAATTAATACTCAGACGGGTGGCGCGGTGGTAATGTGTTTGCTCTCTCACCTTGAGTTAGTGGGTTCAAGCCTCGACTGTAATAAGAATTTTTTGAACAAAATTCTAGGCATGAGTTGAGGCAAGGCGATCACGGGCCTTACCAAGGGCCGTCTACTGGTAGTGTACGATAGCTTAATAACTACTAATCTACTGTACGTATACGAAGCGTTCAGGTGTGTGCTCTTAAAACTGTGACACTATCCTCGTCACCATACCTAACGGTAAAGTGATGATTCCTGGCCTCACTACTGGTTGTGCAGGAAGAAAGGCTTCGGCCAATGAGTAGTAGTAGCAGGTATTAGTGAAAAAATAATTAAAATATCTCATTCAGTTTGTATGTAAATTAAGTTTGAAATTTGAGAATAAAATGTAGCATAGTGCAATATGTTTATAATTAAAAGGATTATTTTATGTAAACTGTTATTGAATAGATTACATAACATTGTGAGAATATCATTATTGAGTTTTAAAATTATAAAATGTAATCTAAGACATTCTCATTGCATTTTTATCATGTAACAAAAATAAACCTTTAACATTATTTTTAATATAAAGTAAATTATGACATTTATAGTAAATATTTGCTTAATAAATATTGAATGTCCAAAATTTATAAGTAATCAATCAAGTATTGTCTTAAAATAATTTATCAATTCTTTATATACTGTACAAATATATACTGTATTTAATTCAAACTATATTTAAAAGTACATAAATTAATCAAACAATTTAAATTAAATTAATTTGAAATATATTTATTTTTAACCTAGTTATCTTTTGTCCTATATCTCATTTTCACATCTGTTAGTCCAATACCGGGTCTTAAGTTTGTCTAACTGTCCGCTGGCTTTCAATTGTTTGATTGCGTTATTGAATAGATTGACATAAACCGAATGTTTGGGTAAAGCTATGGCGTATTGACGAACAAATTGTTTGCTCTTATCTTCAATGTATGTTAAATCGCAATACTTTCCGCTCAAGTATTCAGCTATCGCTGACTCACCAATATAAGCAAAATTACCGGAAATTGTTTTCTTAATATATTCTTTAGAATTTTTGAACGAATAGTTAGGATTTGATGACATTTTTCGATACATTTTACGAAATGTCGGGTCTGTAGACAAAGCAAACAATCTATAGGTAGAGCCGCTTCTATGAGCTCCGTATTTGAGTTGGGACTGTTGGGCTAACTCTTCAAAAGAGTGTATATTTCTCGAGTGATTCTTATTGATGAAAATAACAATATTTGATTCCATAAACGGTTCGGTAAACTCAACGAACTTTCGGCGCTCATCAGTCACTGTTATGTCGGCGATCGCAAAGTCCGCTCTCTTTCAGTATTTAATTTTTAATTTGGTATAACATTTAAAGGTAATTATTAACCATAAAATTAAATATAAATTATTATTCAATTAACTCACATTATTATAAACCTCCCCAATCATCCCGGTCACTTTATTACCCCTAACCACACTGTAATGACCGTCGGGTGTTGTATACATTCTGTATTCAAAGCCAACAATGTCTGCAATTTCATTGATTAAGTCAATACCAAATCCTTCGTATTTTTCATTGATTTTGTCCGAATGTGGCCACGACTGCAGTCAAATGTGTTTTTACATTTTGTTTAAATTTTTTAAAAAATAATTATATATTTATTATTAATTGTTTTCAAATGGAACTTACTTGAACAGTAACACCTCTTAAAAAATCGGCTTGGACGCTTTCATTAAACACAGCTATAGCAATGCAAATTCCAACAAAAAATTTTAAACTCATTTTTAAAAAATATTTTTTAATTGTTTTTTTTAATTATTTGTTTTGCACTAGGTCATCAACTTATATTAAAAACTTATTTAAATTGCGTTTTAAATAGTAATTCGTATTTTTTATACATTTAATTTTATAGTTTTATTATTTATAAATATTTAGATAAAATTCATTTTGATAAATTTAATCAGATTTTGAATATGCTTTAATAAATAAAAATATATTTATTTATTACACAAGTTTTAAGAATTTAAACTGCAACTTTTTATCACATGTTCTGTTTAATATATAAATAATTATATAATTTTTATTATTGTTTTTAATATTTTGTTATTTCTAAATTTTTTAATGTTTTCAAAATATATTTTTAACAAATAATTTTTTTTGTTATTGCTAAGTTTTCAGATTATAATTTTGGCAATTATATGACAAGCAAAGTTCAAGAGTATTTTATAAATTTTTAATTAAATAATCTTGTTTAAAATATATTAATTTTTTTATAAATAGAAAAATTAATATTATTTATTTTATAATTTTATGGATATGTTTATATTTATTTTTTTAAATATATATTTTTAAAAATTTTATATAAAATAATTTATATAAGATTAAGATTTTATAATTTATATATAATAAAATTAAATTTATATTATGTAAAAATTATTTTATTTTTAATAATTTAAAACTGACTTTAAATTTAAAAATTTGCAATAATTATCACATGTTTTAAAAAATAAATACATAAAAAACATTTATTATCATTTTTGTAATTTAATATAATTTGTATAACAAATTTGTTTTACAAGTTTAAAGCAAAATAATTTTATTACTTTAATATACAAGCATGGAGCATTGTTTTTTAATAACTTTAACTAGTTCAAACTTAATTGCGACAAAACTTTAAACTAAAATTAAACAATATCTTATTAATTTAGTAAATAAAAGTAATTTACACCGGATAATTTTTAAAATAATAATTCCTTGCAAAATACATGCATTTTTAAAACTTATTATATTTTTTATTTGACGAAAACAATTACTATTTCAGTTCTGCCTTATAATCCGAATAAATTTTCTTAATCTGATCGTTCGTAAACTTCGTATGATATAACTGTTTCAACGGTTTAACGCCATTCGGGACAGTAATCAAACTTTTACTATAATTGCCATTTAAATGAACCGGAATATACTCTGGGTCAATATAGTTAGCTAAATCATCATGACTAATATATTTGATTAAATTCCTTATCTCATCATCCATAAACGCCATAATTACTTTAGAAATTGCAATTAATACCCAGGGTATGTCAATTACTAACATATATTTGAGACCTCGCGGGTAATACGACTGAACGACATTAATGAGGAAATTATTAAAATCCAAATCAACGTTAGAGAGTCCGGCGTCTGTTATATCCATTACAAGAACCCATTCAAGAGGTGATGTCTGTCGCTCTAACTTTTCATATTGATAAACAATATACTGTTTCATCAATTGAGTTAATTCCGGACATTTGTGATAACGGTTTAGTTGCACCCATAGCACCGGTCGATTCTCTTTGTCTTTATTAAATATGAAATAATAGCCAATTTTATACAACTCTTCGGGAAAGTAGTCATCAGTGAAGTGATTGACGCCAAACGTCTTCCGCCATTGCATTGCTTTAATCAATGCCTTCAGAGCCGTCTCTTCTGATTTGGTCACCAAAACAAACCGTTCGATCTGCCAGTCCTGCGACTGAACCCGATCTACATCACAGGTGTCGTACAAATCACTGTTTTCTTGAGCCATAGACAGAAAACTGGTCCTAATGTTTTCGATAACAGTCTTAATGTCTGACATTTTATCAATTTATAAATTTTTATTTAAATATATTTTAACAGTTGTGCCTAACTGAGTAACTCAAATAATTAGTTTGGTATTTCAATTAATAAAGTTAAAAATAACTTCTAATTTTACAAGATTTCCTTTTATTTTGAATGTTTAAAAATTAAGCATTTTTTGTCTACCGGTAAAACTTTATTTTAATTATATTACCTGTTTGTTTAAAGTTTTATTTTTAAAATTAAATTATTATTAGCAGTGGAAGGCTTTCTTACTGTTTTCGTACTAACCTTGAAACTTTAAATTTGTTTGGATATTGCACAGGCCAAATTAAACCTAGTACTATTAATATAATCTAAGACGCTTCAGATGCCTATTAGATGCCTATTTTAATTTTTAGACCAAATTATATCTTGAACGTTTCGTTACCCATTACCCTTCTCAACAAAGTTTAGACTCAAACTAATTAAGAGATCACAGGTTTTGCCGTTAGAGTGGAGGGACGCGGGGAGAGACAGTAATCCAATTATTACTTACCGTATTCCCGCGCATATGCTTATATGCCCTCATAAGTGATTTTTACAATAATTACAAAAAGCTCTTATTATGTTATTGCTAATAACTTATTAGCATGCCGATATAAAGTGAGGTATACAAAATGTAATTAGTTAGTGCTCTGAGCAAGTTTAAACCATTATATATTATATTTTGCTAAATTTGATTTTAAAAATTTTAATTAAATAAATAAAATATTTTACCTTTAAATAATCAATTAATGAATATAAGTAAGTAATTCAACAAATTTAATATCAGATTATTTTTAACACATAATTTATAATTATATAATATTTTTGTAAAAATAATAAAATTTTGCTAAACTATGTAAAAATCTAGATATCATCTTAATTTTTAAAAACAATCTTATTAAAATCTATAATAAATTGATAAATTACTGATTAAGCTCTGCTTTATAATCCGAATAAATTTTCTTAATCTGATCGCTCGTAAACTTTGTATGACTTAACTGTTCCAACGGTTTGACGTCATTCGGAACAACAATCAAATTCTTATCATATTTGCCATTCAAGTGAACCGGAATATAGTCGGCGTCCAAATAGTCAAACAATTCTTCTTTTTTAATATATTTAACTGAATTCCTGAGCTCTTCGTTCATAAACGCCATAATTATTTTGGAAACTGCGGTCAAAATCAAAGGCATATCAATCGCCAAATTGTATTTGAGTGCTCGCGGATAATACAATTGAATTATATTAATTAAGTAGTTATTTAACTCTATGTCAACGTTAGAGAGTCCAGTGTTTGTCATATCCATCATTATAACCCATCCCTGATGTGAGGTCTGTCGGTCCAACTTCTCGTATTGATAGACAATATACTGTTTGAAGAGTGAACTCAATTCCGCATTTTTGTGGTAGACATTAGTTCGACACCACAACACATTCCGGCCCTCTTTATCCTTAGAGAAGTTGAGATAATAACCAATTTTATACAACTCTTTGGGAAAGTAGTCATCAGTGAAGTGATTGACGCCAAACGTCTTCCGCCATTGCATTGCTTTAATCAATGCCTTCAGAGCCGCCTCTTCTGATTTGGTCACCAAAACGAACCGTTCGATTGGCCAGTCCTGCGACTGCACCCGATCTACATCACACGCGTCGTACAAATTACTGTTTTCTTTGACTGAATCCAGAAAACTGGCCCTAATTTTCTCGATAACAGTCTTATTGTTAGACATTATAACTATTTTAGAGTTATCCACAACTTATGTCAAAACTATTTTTAATCATTAATCACAAATGATTTTTACGGTTTTTATACCATTAGGTTTATAATTAAATTAAATTTATCCTTGAAAAATAACTGACAAAAATAAATTATTATTTATTGCATTAAGACATTTTATTATGTTATGTTAAATTTAATTGAAACTTGGTCAAAACTAATTTATAAATTACAGATAATAAAGATTTAAAATGGTACTATTATATTTAAATATTTTAAATAAGATTTAATTTTATTAAATTTAATAGTTTCAGTAATATAATTAAATTCTACTTATACTAATACTTGTATTTTTACTTTATACTTACACGAAGTCAGCCTAAAAATTTTGCTTTCAATATATTTTTAGTTAATAGCAAAATTTTTAGGCTGACTTCGTTTGGATTTGTCTGTACATATTATACTTCACGTATCGGCATGTCGGTATAAAGTGAGATTAAACTTATGCCAGTATACCTCCGAGTGTACGCAAGGAAAAAATTAGAATTTTAACAAATGACTTTAACTTTAAATTATTTTACAATTAAAATGCAATAATGTATTTTAAAATTAAAATATAATATTGTGTAAAAATTTAAAATAAATTAAATTAAATTAAAAATCAAATATTCTATATTAAATATATGTTTTGCATATTTTGTTTATAATTAATAATGTTATACATTTCAACTATTTTAATGTTTCCTGTTAATGTTTATAATTTCAACAACTAAAATTCTTATGCAATGTAATGTATAAACTATAAATTGAATTGTAATTATAACTACTATTGAGTAGTCCGTTACCCCTATGTATATGTGTGCACACTATGTCTTAAATGTAACAAGTTTGTATTTTATAAATGTTAATCAAAATTATATTTGACTACAATATTCATGTCTACAATATTACCGGAAAACTATTAATTTTTTAAATTTTACTTTAAAATTAGACAAAAACTAATAGCAAATTGCATAAAAATTAATTTAACTATTAACTTTGTTTTTATGTTTTGCAATTATATGCAAATAATAATTAAACAAACTTTTTATATTAAAAGTAGGGACCATAAAGCGATTTTAACCCAAATAGTCATCTTCTTTTATATTAGTATGCCGTATATGTGGCACATTATGGTATTATATTTGACTTATTCAAAGGTTTATAAAGGAAAGAGGGGTAATAATAATTTTCTAATTTTAAAATTTGAAATTTATTTGCCTATTGTTTGGAAAAGTGCCTCTTAAATATATAGGCCATCAAAATAATTTTTGTAATAACTACTGGCTTCAAAAATCGGTTGTTTAATTTAAACACAATTTTTATATATTTTCAATTAAATTAATTTAACCAAAATTTCAGCAACAAAGAACTACATATTAATG
>JAQFXP010001366.1:0-19776 GCA_034693685.1 Belba bartosi
GGTTGTGGTCTTGGTTTTGGTTGTCCTTTGATTGGAGGAGCAAATGTTGGTCTGGGTCTGACTGTGCGTTCAGTTTCTACCTCTTCGTCAAACTCTGGCGGTTGTGTCGGACCTTTAACTGGAGGTGCAATTGTAGGCCGGGGTTGGAATGGAGTTGGTTGTGGTCGTGGTTTTGGTTGCCCTTTGATTGGAGGAGCAAATGTTGGTCTGGGTCTGACTGTGCGTTCAGTTTCCACCTCTTCGTCTAACTCTGGCGGTGTTGTCGAGCCTTTAACCGGAGGTGCAATTGTAGGCCGGGGTTGGAATGGAGACGGTTGTGGTCGAGGTTTTGAGGGAACAGTTTGGCCTTTAATGGGAGGACTAAATGTGGGTCTGGTCTGATGTATGGGTGCAACAGTTGTAGGTCGCGGGCGGAAAGTTGGCGGAGATTTGACTGTAGGTCTGAACGTTGGGACTGATATTTTAGTTACATCTTCTTCTTCTTCAGGAGAGAGAGTAGGAATTGGTCTTTGAAATGGTGGCTGACCTTTAATTGGAGGACTGGGTTGTGGCCGAAACATAGGTCTGAACGTCGGTTTCGGTGGAGTTTTAATTGGACGAGATATTGTTGGTCGGGGTCTAATCGGTTGTTCGGTTAACTCTTCATCAACTTCTGGTGCTTGTGTTGGTTGTGGTTGAGGAACTGGAAGTGGTTTTGGGAACGAAGGCGTCTGTCCTTTAACTGGAGGAGAAATACTAGGCCTGGGTTGGAAGGTTGGAAATTGTGGTCGAGGTTGGCCTTTAACCGGTGGTCCAAATGTCGGTCTCTGTTGTGGTTGAAATGGTCGAAATGTCGGCGGCGGAGGAACTCTAATAGATGGAAGAGTTGGTCTAATCGGACGTTTCGTTGTTTTTATTTCCTTTTCTGAAGAGACAATAGGAACGGGTCTGAGAGAAGGCCGGGGCTGTAGCGGCACTTTTGTGTGTGAAGGTTGAGAAGGTTTTCTAACCGGAGGCGCAAATGTGGGCCTCGAAGGCGGGGACAATGTAGGCCCGGGTCTCTGTCTGATTGATTCGGTTACTTCTTCCGTTTGAAAGGGTCTCTCAGTTGTCCGCACAGGTGGGCGCGAAGGGAAAGGCTGAAAAGGTCTGGTGGTAGGTCTTTGAAACTCTATTAGCGGTCGTTCCGTAGTTTGTATTTCCAACGAGTCTTCAGTCGTGTCTTCTGTTTCTACAATTGACGGAATAGGAGAGGGTTTTGGTCTAAAAGCGGGTTGTCTTGAGGGCACTGAAGGTTTAGGCCTGAAAGTAGGCTGTCTTGAAGGCACTGTAGGTCTTGGTCTGATTGGCTTTTCGATAATTGGCTTTAATGTCAAAACTTCTGGTCTATCGATGTCCGGCTGCGGAGTTGTTCTAATTAGTGGTTTTTGAGGAACTTGTTCTTCACTTTCCTCTTCTTCGTCGATATGGGTTTGAATTTCATTTCTTAGACTCAAAATATGGTTTTCGTCGCTTCCGGTCAACACAAATGGTCGAACTGAAGGGTCGGTCACATCCGTTATGTATTCCCTGTTATAAATTCAAATTTCAATTAACTAAACACTATTCCACAAACCATACCTCCACCAAGACTTCCACCATTCGGGTGCTGTCCTATCAGCCAATAATTGACTTGAAGCCAAACCTCTCTTTTGCAAACTATGGCTTTCATTGTATTTTGAATTCGACTTTAAGTTTGAAATTGATTCAATCGATTCAGAGATTAGCGAAACCAATAGCAAAATCCAAACCTTTGAATCAATTTTTCGATTTCCACATTAATTAACATTTATTCTAAATCAAATTCTTAGTACAATTAATCTCAAATTATATGTTTATATTAAACAACTTTACATCTTGTTGAATTAATATATACTTTTTCTAATTTAAAACTTATGTGAATTTATTTTGGTTGACACAAAATTCATTAACCAATTTCTCTTTCAAATCAGAAATATTAATAATTAGTTTGTAATTCATTATTTAAAATAAATATAAATAAATGTATAACGAGTAATTTAATTAATTTGTATACTAAAACACTTTCAATATAAATTCAAGTTTTTAAAATGCATTAGGTAAAAGTTTAAGACATACAAATTTTTAATCAAATTAAAGTTTATATTCTTATATATATTATTAGTTATAACTTATAAGTTAGATATTATTTAGTAAATTATTGTTTAATAAGTTTCAACTAAAAAAATATTGGTTTATAAAGGTTGTGTTAAGTTAAATAATGACAACAGTTTTAAATGTAAAAAAGTATCAATTAATAAAATAGTGATATAAAATTGCTCAGCTACAAGTATTTCGTCTGAGACTAACTGTACATCTAGTGATTATTTATTAAAAATAAATTTTAAAATTCAATTTTTTATTTAAAAATATTGTTGTAAGTAATTAAAGATAAAAATCAAACCTTATTAGACATTTTCCAATTGTTAGAACTTGCTTTGTGAACAATTAAAATCAAATAGGTATCACTTATCACAGTAATTGGACCACATTTTCTGGTCAAAGTGTTAATTATCTAAACACAAACCACTTATTCGATTCATATTTACTGCTTCTTCTTATCAAACAATGAGAGAAAAGAAGAAAATCCGAAAAAGTTCACTAATTAGCAATTAATAGATTTTGTTTATTAGTTTTTTCTTCAAAAAGTTTTCATTTCTAAAGTGATTCCACAAAAGCAAAAGTTTGAAATTTCTAAAATGTTTCTTAAATTTATCGCTTACTTATAGGCCGAGAAATATGATTTAAGTCGAAAACTGGGTTTCGATGTTTCGATTCACTCGTTAAGAGTCAACGGTATCTCAACATTGTTTGTCCACATCCTCTATAAGGCGTCGAAGTTTTTCACTTTCACCAGTGGTAACGGTTTTGCAATATTTGCTTTGGCTTTCGGATTGGGTTTGCTTTGCCTCCAAAAGTGTGTCATATCTTTCAATTTCCATCATTTGATTCTACTTTTAAAGAGAAAAATCTTTTTTATTGCAAATAAATAAATAAATAAATTATATTAACTAAGATTACTAACAATAAAGAGTTGACTTTAAGTGTTTTGAACAATTAGAAACACGATTATCAGTGAAGACTATTTTTAGTTCACAAAACTTTCTTTAGCCACTGTCTTGGCCGAGGAAGTGGTTCTATTGTTCTTAACACTTGTCGTACTCTTAAGGGCTTAGTTTAGAAACAATTGAACTAATTATAAGAAAAATAAGTTTTAAGTTAATAACATTTTGATGCATCACTAGAGCTTTTTTCCTTATGAAGAACATCTTTTCAACAAAAAATTTGTTTTATATACTGTATTCTAATTTACATCATTTGAAAAATTTTTATTATTTGTTTTACACTTGTTTTCTTACAAATATTTGTTTTAGTTTTTATTAATTATTTTAAATTAACAAAGTTTTACATATTTTAAAATTTGTACTAAATATTTTCAATATTATTCTTGAATTTATTATAAATTTTAGTGCTTTCAAATCTATTCGGTTTACTGAATTTTAAACAGGGAAAGATTACTGATAATATTTAAAAATAAAGTACATTAACTTTTGTTAAATGTTTTGCATAAGAATTTAAATCAATAATTTTTTTAATTGAAATACAATATAAAAGAAAAGTTGTCTGTTTTTTATTCAAAAAATTGAATAAATTGTAAAATTTTTAACAAATGCATAATAAATTAATAATAATAAGATAGAATTCAATACATAATTGACTTTAAGTGGCTATTCTATATATAATTAAATAATAATTGAATACAAAAACATTCAATATTTACACATTTATTAAATTTTAAAAAGTTTTTAAAACTAAATTATGTAATAAAATCTAATTTATAAAGATGAACTATTCCGAAACATTAAGCAAAAATTTTGTGCCGATCTATAAATTTTGGATTAATTTTAAAATGTTTTTCTAAAATTAAAGTGAAAATGAGTGAAAGAGAAGTATTACTGTATTACAGTATATATTGTGTTTTCGCCTACTGTTAGCCTATAAACACACAAATTGCAAGACATTGTGACAAATGGCAGGAATTCATCACAAGAACAATATTATTCCATCAATAATGTAATAACTTATTGCTTATTAGTTACAACAACTTGATAGACAGGAAGACAATATTCCCATTCATTCTTATTACCCAATTCTCTGTAAGCCTTTTGTTAATTATTTGAGAATTGCAATGAAGTGAGCTTTGGATCAAAACTACTGACTGTTCATTCACTCAACAATTCTCTAAATTCAATATCTACTTAAAATTCTTGCTTTGAATCACTTATTATATAACAAATCAATTCAAATAAATTCTTTTCAAATTATTTAAATTTTTTCAATATTTAATTAATGAAATATAAAATAATTTTTGTATTTCGAAAATAAAATACAATGTGTGACAGATTGAAGTAAAAGTGAATACTAGTCTAAGACGTTTTTAATGAATTTTAGGTCGAGTCAAGTGAAAGGCCAAGATCTTGCGGTACATCTCTATACTTCTCATACATTTAGGCTTTCGATTTACACGACTCCAAACCAGTTGTCGCCAAATTTTTTACTCTATTATACAGCACTGTAAATCTGTAAATTAAAAATGACATAGTAAAATATTGAATAAGTTATAACAATGATCAAGTTCAGTATTAATGCATTTTTTGATACAAGTTTATTAATAAATTTAAGAGTGATTTATGACATTATTGCAGTTTAAGCGACAATTTTAATATTTTCTTTATTAAGACTGAAATATTCCAAAAAACCCTAATACTTGATTTTAACATGCTATTCACTTCCACCTTGGTTAGCTTTAAATGTATATTAATCATTTTCTTAATAAGTGAGATTTATTCACATTTAATGAAGAAAAATTTAATACTTGTTTAAAAATTTAAATTTGAAATACTCTTCCGTCTCTATTGATCAACAAGTAATGAGCAAGTTGAATATTATATCTTACTTTGGTTCATAAATATTGATCGCAGACACAATCGAAATTAATTTAATTGTTAATAACTGAAAATAAGTCAAACAAACACTTGTTTGTAAATATGGAAAGAAATTAATTATTATTTTCAGTATTTTTATTCTTTTGTAAACTTTTGTTTGATTTGACACAAATGTGTGAATTGAAAGAATGATTTGCATTAATATTTTTTTGAAATATTTATTTTTATCTTTGATTGTATACAAACATACAATCAAATAAAATATTTTAAATTATTTAACAAATAATTTATATTAAAATATATATTTAGTATTAAATTATTTTATAACTCAACGTTAAATTCAAATCAATTTAAGCAAAATTACAATATAGTTATTAAATGAATTAATTAACATTGTTTTAATATTATTTAAACAAAATTTTCAAAGACATTTGTTAATTTAAACAACAAAGTTAAAATTTTTATATTAATTGTATTGCAATAAAAAACATAAACTTTAACCAAAAATGGAAATATTAAATTTAAGAAAATCATTTAGTTTAAAAATTATTTTATTTGTTTATAAAATAATATCTTTAATTAAATTTTTTATTTAGCATCATTATTTATAATAACTAATATTTATATGTTTAATATATAACTAAAACTATAATTAAGATTATTTAAATTTTACAGAATTATTTTAAAAGTATATTTTAATGGGATTTTTATTATTTATTTTAAAATTTTAATATATATTTAATATTAATGTATATTTAATAGATAATATAAAGATATATATAAACATTCTAATAAATATTTTAATAATTTTCATAAAACCTTATAAACAAATTTTATGCTTTCTAAATTATAAAACATTTGCGAGTTACTTAAGTATGCTAAATATAACAAGTTAAAATAAGTTTAAGTTATAAATTAAAAATAAATTTAAAAAAACTAATATTGAAAGAAAGTTAATTTTGAAAACGCACATCCGACATTATAAACTAACATGATTTAAAGTATAAATACTAAATAAAATTATAGTTAGCCAGTATTGGCCAAATCAATGAGAAGTATAGTTAGGGGTAAAATAACAAAATTTTCAAAATCTATGGATGAGGTATAAGTGACGTATAAGTAAAATAAACGACATTTTCCCACTATTTTTGCAATATAACTCAATTTAAGTGAGTCTAAACTAGATTTAGTCAATTTAACTAATTTTAAATTGAATTAAACAATTAAAATTTTTTTTTTAATCTTTGCTTATTTTAAATATTTTCTGACTAAACCCTATTTCCTGAGTTAGCAAATTATCGGAATGCTTTATATAAAAAGCATATTTAGAAAATGTAAAATATCAATATAAATTTTTTTAAATGCAAAATCTACAAAATTTGTACAATATATTATAATTCAAATATTTAGTTAATATATTACAATTTGTTAAATAATTTTGTTTATTAAATTAATAATTTATAAATTTTTAAAAAATATATATATATATATAATACAAATTCAGAAAATTAGACCTAAAATTGCGTATAAAAAGTTTTCAAGTTATTTAATTGATTAAACATTTAAAACATTGAAGTAAACAAAATTACAACAAAATAAATGGAAT
Source organism: Belba bartosi (assembly GCA_034693685.1). Classification (NCBI taxonomy): domain Eukaryota; kingdom Metazoa; phylum Arthropoda; class Arachnida; order Sarcoptiformes; family Damaeidae; genus Belba; species Belba bartosi. The sequence goes on from JAQFXP010001366.1 coordinate 6,589, forward strand.
CAATTTGTGCTCTAAATGTTAAGTACTGTACGTGAATAACACTTCATGTCTGTAGTGGCGAATCCAACCTTATATCGACTTAATTTGATTGCAAACATTGCTTTAAATCACCGATTGGTTCTGCAATATATCTCTGAAGTAATTTATTTCTTGTTTTCAAACTTATCAAATATTTAAGAATTCTCGAACTAATTAGAAATTATCTTTTATTGTGCGTATGTGAAGACGATTTTTAATGTAAACTCAACTATGCTTTTGTTCGTTAAATAAATAATAAATAAATTTAAAATTTTTTATTTTTTATAAGTAATATTTACTTAAAATCAAAATTAAAATGCATCAAGTAGCATTAACTTATTCAGATTAAATTTAATTGAATTTTTCAAATCTTAAGTTTATAATGAATTAAATTCTTATTACAATAAACTTTTGAATTTTTTTTAATATTAAAGACTACATTATTGACTAGACAATAAAAATGTGTTAAGCTTTTCTTTGAATGTTTGAATTTGTTTTTACATCAAATAAGTTGTAAACTACAGTACATATATGAATATAATGTCATAAACTATGAAAGTACCTTGATATTTTTTTAATTGTTTTTTATTTATTTATTTATTAATAGTGAATGAAAATTATTTTTAAAATTATTAACAATATTATTAGAATTGCTTAAATTATTATAATTTTTTAAATTTTGATTATATACAAGGAAATTTTTAATATCTTAATTAGTTTGAACAAGTTTAATTTGCATAAAATAGTGAGATATTAATTGATTTTGAAATATTGTTGCTTTAATTACTGTTAAACTGTTTAATAATTAAATTTCATTTTTATGAATATAATGATTTTTTAAATGATTTAAATGCAAAAAAAATTGAGTTAACATCTTTATTAAACAATAGAATTCAATTTGTTTCATCTTTTTCTTGAATAAAATTATTTTTACTTTTATTGATAATATCATTGGATTAAGTAATGAATAATTTAACGATTGTTTAACACATAAAACATTATTATTTGTGTATTATTAAATAAAATTGGAAACATGTTGTTTAGAAATTAGCTTCAACAAATAATCCTAAATCATTCAATTATTTATTCACAACAAAAATTATTTAAGAAATTTAATGCTGAAACTAATTGTATAATAATTCGTGATTTTGTTATTAATGTTATTGAAAAAATTAATCTTTCAAACACTAAATGAATTTAAATTTAGTTCTATATTAAATATAAAAATTAATTTAATTTAATTAAAAACATTTAAAATATTATCTTTTGTTTGCAAATTTTGAAATTTAATTAAAAACAAATAAATCTATTAAAATCCATAATTTAACAATTTTATATTAAATTAGTTTTAATTATTTACCGTAATAAATAACATAAAATAAGATTTAATACAATTTTTTTTAATTTAATTTATTTTCATTTACATATGTATTCAATTGATTCAGATAAATGTCAACAAAAACAAATTTTTTAAATTTTATTTTTTTAAATGTTTAATTTGTTTAAATTAAATTTAAATGTTAAATACTTTTTAAAAATAAATTAACAAAAATTGAGGAAAATTTAAATCAGCATATAACTTTCAACAATTAAGAAAATGTTTACGAGTTAAATAATATTATTATAATTGGTGTAAATTTTTTTGTGAATAATAAGTTTGCAAAGCTTTCCTTTATGTCAGAAAAACTGACTTTGAATATATTTATTGTAGTCAATTAAATACATTATATTCTTCTTTTTTTTAAATTTAAATATCTTAAATAATTTTATTATTACTTAATCTTAAGTAAACTGTTGTGAAACAGAAATAAAACTAATTGATAAAATAAGATTTTTATGTTTTTAAAAGTTAACTTAAAAATTAACAATTGATGCATAATGTTTTAATAATATCAAATTTTAACAAAAAAAATTATTAAATAAACAACAAATAAATAAATTCAATTATAGGATTACGAATTATAAAATTAAACAATAATTAAAACAAATTAATTTAAGAGAAGGAGAAAGGCAATTAGAGTTACTGTTTTTCAATAATCAACAATTTATAATAAATTATAAGAATTCTATTAAACTTTAAAGCAATTAAGAAATAACTATTTTTTACTAATGTCTACCAAAGATTTTATAATGTTTTTTAAAATATATTTAATTAAATTTTTTTTTGAATTAATTGTTTGAATTATCATATTAATTAGCCAAGTTTGTGATAAAACAATATTAAATAATAAAGATACAATAGTTTTAGTTTATGTATATTTTTATCCTAATTTTTGGTTTAAATTTTTAAAATCAAATATAATTTGTTTATATATTACTAATATTAGTATAATATGCTCTCAAGTTATTTAATATTAAAATAATAAATTTTAAAACAAGAGTTAAGTTTTCACTTTTGATTTAGAAGATATCATACAAATATTTTTTGAATGTTTGTTTCCCAGGATAGGACTAATAAATTTTAATTAAATGTTGGTTAAAGAGAGTCAAGGGGTACAGATAGAAATAAAAAGGCAAATGTTTTCTCAAAACCTTAAAAGGTATAGAAGAGGGTAAAATGGCGAACATTTTTTCCCTGCATATTGGCAATTTAACTTAATTTAAACAAAATTATAATTAAATAAACAAATTTAAATAAATTTAAAATAAATTTTGCCAGTTGTCTTTGATGGCAAGCAAAATATAAACAAGGTCCAAACAATGTACTTATTTACCGGTGCAAAACTTTAGAAAATATTTGTATAAATTTTTAATTTAAAAGAGTATTTTGTTTATTAAGCTGGCCAACTTTAATTTTACTCATTTAATGTTAAAAAACAGTTCTTTATTTAAATATATTTTTTAATTTTTATTATTTGTATCAAAATTTATAATTAATTAAAAAATTTATTTATATACAGTATTACAGTTTAAATTAAATATTAAAAATTATAAATAATTTTAGTTAATGCATTAGTTATTAAAAAACACTTTTAAAATATGTACCGTATTATCTCACATATTAATACATGTGCATACAAGGTAAAATATACTATTTCCCTAAATTTAGTCCAAAGCCTCTATACACTCAAGTCTCTATAAATTCACACTGTTAAGACCGAGTTTTAAAGCATGTAAAATTAGAGAGATTATTTAAAAAAATAAAAGATTAAACTATATTAATATTAATAATTTAAAATAGAAGTTTGTTTTTTATAATTTACATGTTTTTAAGTTATAATTGAATTGATTTGATGTAGGCCTCAATTTTACTAAATATATATATTTTTATATATATACAGTGCCCTTCAGATATATGTCACCAACAACGATGTAGTCACAGTACCTCCAAACAAAATATTTTTTTAATTAACCCTATAATTTAAGGGGTGGTATTTAAATAAAAAAAATGTAAATGTAAATAAATACTCAATAAACCATACTAGCATGCTAAGCGCTAAATAAATTTATTTAAATATTTTAAAACAAAGATTAAAACCACAATGTAATTTTTATAATTAATTTAATTTTTACATATAACTATATTTTAGACACAGTCTTGTTTACAATTGAAATTTACTTTAAATATAAATTAATAAAATAATGTAATGCAGAATTAAATTAATTATAAAATTTTTAATTGTGGTTTTAGAATATATAGTAAAATTGTTAAAAAAATGAAACAATATTTTTAAAAAATACATAATAAACACTTTTTGTGAAAATAAAGAAATTTATATTAAGTGATTTATTTGACAATATTGGTGTGAAAGTGAAACTAAAGAAATGTGAAATTAGGCCTATTCTTTAACATTAGTCCCAAAATGGGGCCAAAAATTGATGTAAAGTTAGGGAGAATGTGAAATTATAGAAGATAAATTTATAAAGACTTGAGTGTATACATGTACTTAAAAACCAGGTAAACCCAAACTTCAATAAATAATTCAAACTTTAAAAAAATCTTAAAATAAAATAATTTTATTGAATACATTTATTAGTTATTCAAAATTAAAGTTTTTGTCTTTTTTTAAAATTTAATTTTTTATCTTTTAAATTCTTTTAATTTCTTTTAAAACATAAGATTGAATAGTAAACACAATTTTCATGACAATTTAATTGAATTATTATTAAATATTGTTTATTTTAAATATTTTCAGAACTCTTTCTAAATATAATTAATTCAAGTATATTTTATTTACATACAAATATTCTAAACAAATTTAATAGAAATAAAAATTTTTATTTTAAACACATGTTACACATACAGTAATTTCTTATTTCTATTTTAGTTTTGTATAGCTTTCAAACTTTTGATATTTTTAATCTTTAAAATTTAATTTTTAAAGATTTTTATCAAAAATATTTGATTGAAGTTTCTTTTTAAAAAAGCAATTTATTTTTCTCATTTTTAAGTATATGTACATATGCTCAAACTCAACTTATATGTTTATGTATAATATGTAAGGTAATACGGTAGTTTGTTTGATATTAATACTTTGCATAAATTGATAAATTAATGGTTTTTATTGAAATATTTTCATATAACTAACTATGATTCACGATTTTAAGAAATTTACTTAATTTTTAAAAAAATTTAAAACAATTAAAAACTAACTAAATTGGTTTTAGCCGCAATTATGAGATTTCGGAGGCTTTTTGTCTGAAAATATTTATACATAGCAGTTGCTTGCTTTTTAATGCAAAAATTACTATTTTAATTACTTTTGTTTGCAAATTATGTTTTTAGTTATTTTAAATAATTTTTACATTGTCAATCATTGATGAAAGCTAAAATTATATTTTTTACAATATTAATTTTACAGCCAAAATGTTTCCCTATCGCCCCTAATTCTGGCTAAAACTAATATAGTTAATCTTTAATTGCTTTGAATGCTCCAAAAACAATAATCACGTTTTTTTTAATTCCTGAATAATAAACCTGGACTCATGGTAAGATATTATAATTGGTTAATGTCAGGGTTAGCCATAGTTTACATAGTCAAAAGGATATAAAGAAAGGTAAAATAACTTACATTTTTTCCTGTTATTTAGGCAATTTAACTCAATCAACTAAATTTAAACCGAATTTAGTACCATTTACTTAAAACTAAAAAAATTTGTCAGTTTTGATGGTTGGCAAAACATAGAATAAAAGCCTATTTTCCAGGTTAAAACTTAAGAACTATTTACCAAATTTATAAAGTTATGGGTATTTTGGTTATACACTCTACTTGGCTAATTTTAGTTAATGTAATTACAATTACTTTTACAAATTTGTGTACTAGATAAGTTTTTGTTTGAAATTTTAGAGTATACTTTCGTTACTGTATTTATCGATATATTCAATAGACTTGAGTTTAGATAAGGAAGAAGAGACTCATTAAGCTTAGGGCGCAATACTCGAGAGTTTAGTAATGTTTTCGATTGAAAAGGGGTCAGACGTGAGAATTCAAATGAAATGATGCGCTTTATATCAATACAAACAAAAATAGGCGATAATATGATGTTAACTAATAGTAATAACAAAACAATTCATTTGTACTCTACGACGGGTAACGAGAATATGAATCGGAAAGTAATGTCCATTAGTTTTGTTGTCATAACATAATGCTGTCATAAATTATGAAAACTAGTTATTAGATTAAATTGATTGCTTCGATGTCAGGTATAGCATGAGCTCGAAATGCGTTTACACAATAGGTAAGACTAACGGCCCGGCCATAAAACCATTAAATTCGCTGGAGTTGAGTGTTTGCAAGAATGAGTACTAAACTGCACAAGTAGTTGCACGGTCTCTACTCTTGCAATACTCCGATAATATTCCGACAAAAATTAAATAAACATTTATTAAAACTATTTCATGCGATAAACAGACTTATAATTCATAGAACTTTGTAAAAAATAATAAATAAAAGTTTTATTCAATAAAAGATGTAAATATTGCACTAAAAATCTTGTTCTTCTAATGCCTAAACAATAAAACAATAACTACTTTATCGACTATTTCATAGTTTTAAAGGAATTATCAAAATGAAAAATAAATTGGCATAATCATTTCGATGGCAGATATTATTATTTTATGATAAGCCAAATAAAATGAATTGCTTTTTGAATAAATTCTATAAAAACTGTATAAAGTTGTTAAATACAATCATTACTAAAGATTTAGTAATATTTCCTGAAACAACTCGAGAGCAAAGTTTGCATAATTTATAAGTTTCGAACTCAGACTCAATATAACGTAATATTGATATAATTTTATTTTATTGAATCAAGAGATTTGCAGCGGATTCTAGTCTTGAGAGCTCATCCATATAACTGACAAATGATTCATCGCTTAGTTTTATCAAATATTTATTTGTTTGTAAAAATAGTTTTTATACTTTTATTATTTTTTACTTTAATGATATCAAAAGTACAAATTATGGTTATTTTATATAAAATTTAACCAGGCTAAAATTAAAAAATAAAAATTTATTTGCAAGATGATTGAGGAAAATGAGCTAAAATTCTATTTACAAGTAATGCATATGGATTGAATTTATAATAATAATTGAAATTTGAGGAAAGACTAAATTATTTGCTGACCTAAACCATAAATACTCTTATATTGAATTAAAATCAAAATTTGAGATTATTTTTAGAATTAAATTATGTTTATTATTATATTATCAAACGAAAGACTTATTATTAATCGAATTGTTAAATAAAATTTGTTTTATATTACGATATATCACAAGAAATCAATGCTCCAGGTTTATTTAAGGAATAGCATTATTTAAATAACCCATAATATTTCAATAGATTCCGTCATAAACTTAAATCGATTTCAAGTGTGAAATAAATGTTTTACTATAATTGTATTCTCAGTATTGTATTGCAAATTAAATCTTGTTAACCACATAATTGCAACTAGTTTTCAACATAAATATGTTATTTAAATATTCGATTTTTCATATTTTTATTACTTTTGAAACGTATTGTTTAACATGTATAAAAATATATTAGGTATAAATAATTTTATTTACATAATAAAGTGTAGTTTATAATTTAAAATTTTATTTTTTATTTATTACAAATATTTTAAGTGAATTTAAAAACAAGCCAAAAGAATATATTTTAAAATGTGATTTACTTTAATGTAATGTTACTAATTAGTAATTGCTAATGTATATTCAAAGATCTTAAAACAATACTTGTTGGGTGGTATTTATTAAAATATTGGGTATATTTAGTACAATATTTAGTTAAATGTATAATTTGATAGTTGAGTGAATTTATAGAATTATATATTTTTGCAAAGAATTTATTTATCAAAAGAAAACGTTTGTCTTTAAAAAGAATGCAAAGGATTGAGGATTGAGTCCAATATTACTTTTGTTTTATTTTATTGAACTCAGTATTGCGGAAAAGAAGAGACATTTAGTGATGGAAACAACTTAATCAGATTAGTTAGTCAATCAAACTTTCATGAGTTGAAACTTTTTTTCGAAACTTTCATCCATTTGGTGTGATTTGCAATAAATTTTCTGTTCACTACATAAAAAGAAATGTAAGAATAATCTGAAGTTTTTGTTTTAAGTATTCACTTAAGTTGATTATATCGAGTCTAAGGTAGACCTGATCTAATAGTTTACGGATGAGAGAGACGTGAGAATAATATCTTAATAAAAAAGTTGACTCTAAAAGCATAGAACTTATGGCAAACACGATATAACAAATGGTTGAATTGTGAGCGCAAACACCAAACCATTGCATACACATCAGGCAAAGCAAAATCTAACCAATTGTACGGATTCTGAAGGTTTTGGGTCTCTCTATGTATTCACTTTCAATGGATTTGTTCGACAACTGCAGGGAATGTGTTGTGAAATGAGTCCATTGCTAGATATCTATTTCTAAGCCTAACTTTCACCTATTTTTACTCTATTTGTGTTTATTTCTTATTAACCTTTTGTTTCGTTTCTTCTAAACTTGAATTCATTATCTGAAAGCCTCGAATCAAAACCAATCGATGGACCAAAATATGGACCAAATAAATGATGAGATTATTGGCGGAGAAAACGAATCGATAGTCAGAAATAGCGACGAAATAAATATGGAAACGACTGACACATCAATTAATTTATTGCAAATTCCGTGGAATGACGTTATATTTCCCTATATTTTGAGATACCTTTCGTGGAGAGACTTATTCCGATTGAGGTCTGTCTCGCAAACAGCTCTTGTGATGACCAACGAATACTTCCGATCGCTTTCAGTGATCGACTTGTGTTCGGTTTCGCGTCGATTCACTCCTCACTCATTCCACACCATTTCAAACCAATGCCAGAATATTCGCATTCTTAACCTTTCGAATTGCAAATGGATTTCCACTTCACTACTACTTCCCGTCATTCACTCCAATCCCCAAATTGTCGTTTTGGACATCTCTGGCGGTTATGAACTGACGAACGATATTCTGCATAAATTGGCCACAAATTGCAATTCTTTGAAAACTTTGAAACTTAAAGACTGTCATTGGGTTAACGGCAATGCAATCACCGATATTGGCCTCAATTGTCCGCTTCTCGAAGACGTAAATCTCGGCAGTTGTTGGGAAGTGTCAGACGATTCCGCTATTGATTTGATCAGTAATTGCAAAAACTTAAGACAACTTTCTTTGTCAAAAATCTATGGCATAACTGATCGAACGTTATTTGCTTTGGCATCAAATGCCAAAAATCTGGAATATTTGGACGTTTCTGGTTGTTGGCGGATAACTGACTACGGAATCAGGTCTTAATCAATCAATTAATGGCTTTTTCTATTCAATTATCTAATATTTGTTTATTAGGAAAATCGGCGAATACTGCAATGGTTTGTCTCATCTGATTGTCGGCGACTGCAGAGATGTGACGGATCAGAGTCTGTCGGCCATCAAAGCGAAGGGAATCTATGTCGACGTTCCCGTTCGGAACAGGGCTCTCATGAATCACTTCAATGCATACCTCAACCAAATTGCCAGAATTCGACTACAAGTTTAAGTTTAATTCAATTCAATTCTGATTTATTTGATAACTCATCTAAACGTAAATTATTTCAAAACCTGTTTTCGTTTAGATTATCATTTTTATACAATTTTATTGTTCTCTAAGACTAGTCATAACTTTGAAGATATTTCAGAAAATTTTAATACTTATTATTATTATTATTATTTATAACTTATTAACTATAAAATACATTGAATGATGTGATTGAATGGTGTCTTGACATCAAATTATTACTATATTGTATATCATATTCAGAATTATTTTAGAATTCTATTTTAAGTTCAATTGATTCAATCAATTGAGTTATGTTTGGATTTTGCATTTGTATTGTATTTTATTGATTTCAATTCTCAAATCAATTATACTGACTAACTTGATAAAAACCTTTATACTGTATTTGAATCACATTTAAACTATCGCTAAATTTAAATATAATTTTTGACATATTTTACTTTAAAACCCGTTTCTATTGTATTCATAACTGGTTGTGAAAACTAATAAAAATTTTTAATAAGTTATATAAAACTCATTCCTAAGGAATCCCAACACAAAAAAGGAATTAAATTCAAATAAAGTTGTAATCAAAAAAACAAAAAGACGATAACGTGAAATAAAATCAAATCAAGATAAATATTGAAATTTATTCCATCGCTAGCTTTGATTTGACAGTTAATCATTTTATGGATATAATTATTTTCAAAAATGGTGTTACTCAATTATTATTTCAAATCTAAAATATAAATTTTCATATTAAATTTTAATTTAAATCGAATTAAATTTCAAATAAATAATTGACAAGTATTAAACAGTTTATTAAAATCTCGTAATAATTGCCATTTTGAATACAAAAATTATTACAAATTTTAAAAATACTTAAATAAACTAAATATATATATTTAAATTAAATGTTTTATTTGTTTTAAAAATTGAAAATTCTATTTTATTAAATCTAAATTAACGCTAGCTTTAAATTAAAGTTTTTAATATATTACCTAGTATAAATTAATTTAAATTTTAGGCAATTACCTGCAAGTATTAAATAAATTAGTTTTGATGAATTGGTACAAACAATTTAATGGTTTCACAAGAAATGATTAACAGATAAGGAAAACATTTCGTACTAATTAAGGCACATTTTATTTCAAAAGGATTTTTTTCTAAATAATTTTTATCTCAAACTAATTAATTTAAAATTTAATAATTATTTACACACTTATAGAAATAATATATATATTAAAATATTTACTTTATAAAAATTTAATATAAATAACTTACATATTGCAAACATTGAGCGGGCAACATTGTTTATTTTAAAAGTTAATATGATAAATAAAATAAAAATATATAGTCTAATTTTATTGTGTTTTTAATAATTAACCAAAAACATTTTGGATTAAAATTTAAATATTGTCAAATAAAAACTTATGCCATAGATACGTGTATGATTGGTACCAAAATATTTTAAGTGTTAATATTTTATGAATTGTATTTATGAAATACAAAAATTTTATTAAGTATTTAAAAAAAATATAAGTTTTTAATGTAACTTTCAAGAATCCAAAAATTATCTACTTAAGCTAAGAATTTCTAAAATATTATCAACCAAATCTTGATAAAAATAATTTTAAAAAAATAGATAAGTGATAAATGCAATAAAGTTTTGGTACAACATATACTGTAACAGTACAGTATAAATTTGTACTGTTAAAAATATTAAATTTTTCTCTTGCTGTAAATCCTAATTAAAAATGATTCTACTCAAGTATTGATTGTATTATTAATAATAAATAAATAATTTTAACGTATTCTCTCACATTTTGGCATATGTAAATATGTATAAGGCAAATTAAATTATTTTTCTAAATTATGTTTAACGCCTCGATATACATACTGTATATTAATACCATACTTATAGAGCGAGATAAACCCAAAATTTAATAATTGGTTTGAATAATAAAATCTAATAAAATCTAATTATATTTTTAACTTTCTTCTCTTTTTTATGTTTTGCCTGGTAAAAACTACAAAAATAAATTGCAGTTTTAAGTTATTTCAATAAATGTTTTTTAAAAGTTTTAAAATTATTAAATATAAAGTATATAAAGTATTAAAAAACAGTAGAATTTTCTAAACAAATTAGTTAAATTATTATTAGTTAATAATTGCTAATCCAAATTATTATTAAATTATATAATTTTTAAAGTTTTATTGCTTAAACTAAATTTAAAATTAATCAATTATTTTAAACGATTTTAATAGCAATATAAACTACTCAAATTGATAATACATTACTGTATAGTATACATAATTTCTTTTCTTATGTATTATTGCAATTTTTAATATTTTGTAGCTTGTGTTGTTTTTAATCTTCAAGGTTTAATTTTTCATATATGTTTTCAAAAAAAATTGTTTTAAACATATTATTAAAACCCATTTTCTATCCTCACCCAGGGGTATAATTTATCTTATATGTACATGTTTTAAAATGTGAAAGTTTACGGTAAAATCATTTAAAAATTGTTTTAATTTTTTTTATTAGTTATAGTAATAGTTATAAACTTCGAGTAATAGTTATAAATTTTTAAAAAGTTTAAGTAAAACTTGTAAGTAAAAAATATTTATCCTTTTTAGTATTTTCTTTAATTATTAAAGTGCCATTCCAGTTCTGTCAACTGGATCAGGCAGAGAAAATGAGGGATAAAACTGGGAAAAGGGTAAAAGTGGACTTTAATTAAAAAAAAGTTATTTATTTAAAAACAAAATTATTATTATACAATAATTATAAGATAACAATTTAATTTTAATAGTTCAATTTTTATTTCAATGATTGTTTATACTTAAACTTTTTTTAACTTTATTAATATAACAATAAATACAAATTGTTTGTTAAATAAAGTTTTGTATTTCTTTAATTTTTATTTTAAACTTACTTGTGCCTTAATTTTTAATTTAAAAAATTTTATATTTATATAAACATAGAAAATTAATATAAACAAATATAAGTTTAAAATCAAAATCAGTTTTAACACAAAACTTTATTTAACAAATAATTTGCATTTATTGTTGTATTAATAAAGTTCAAAAAAGATTATTAACTATTTTTGTAAACAATTATTGGAATAAAAATTGAAATATTAAAATTAAATTGCACTAAAATCTCGGTAAACAGATTTATTAAATTAATTATTTACTAGATTTAACTAACTTATTGGCCGATATAATAACTGGTTATGTAATCTATGATATTTATTCTTTAGATTTAACCAATAAAATTTAGGCAGACAGTTTTATGCTAGGGTACGCAACCGAGTAAGATCGTGTTTTCAAGACATTATTTTAGTTTATTTCATTGTAAATTAAAGTTGACCAAACTAGACAAATTTTGTATACTTAAGGGCTTTAAACTATAAGGGTTAAAAGTAAAAAGTTGATAAAAGTGAAACTGTTTAACATTGCTTCTATTATAAATGGCTTTTGGTTTTAGAATAACTTATAGAGAACAAAATTGAAAAAAAATAAAACTAAAATGGATAAAACTAGAGTTTGACTGTACAGTATTAGAATAAAATATAGCATAGTATAATATACATGTATGCAATGTATAATATCATAGCATCATTAATATATATGTATGCAATGAATTAATTATACTAATTTGATATTAATTTTGGGAAATCCCATAGAATTTCCTCAAATTCTTAGGCGTATAAGAATTTGTCATTTTAAATGTTAAAGGTATAGCAACATTTAAACAAATATTTAATTACGTTAATAGCAGTGGAGAGAAAAACATAAGTATTTAACAAATTATTTTTTAACAATTTGAAAGTTTAAAATCAAAATAATTTAAAATTAAATAAAAAAATTTCCTATTAAATACTTAGCTACTGAATTAAATACTGAATTAACATAACATTACCAAAAATATATAAAAAGTAAACAAAATAATTTTATATATTTAAAATTTGTTAGTTATTTACTGTATAGCTAAATACAAAATACTAAAACTAGCATTATTATTAACGCTTTTGTTTCTATAAAATAAAAGTAAGTAACACCAAGCAAACATCAAACTGAGCAAGCTACAGTACGGTTATTTTTGCCAGCTAGGGGCGTCAAGAATCCTACTAGACTTTTTAATCCTTAGATTGAAATGAAA
>JAQFXP010001367.1:0-19767 GCA_034693685.1 Belba bartosi
GCTCGTTTTTAAGTCAATCAAAATTACTTAAATTCACATTTAGTTGCATGCAATTAAATGTGAGTAAATTCGGTAATTAAATTAGAATTGTTTTCACTTTCAATCTTTAACTTATTTAATATTGTACTTAAATAATGTGACAAAATGTCGATATAGTTTTACATAAGCAATCAATATTAATCATAAAAATTTAACAAGGTTTGATTTGATAACATTCGATAAAATTACAAATATTCAAATAAGCAGAGTCTGAATCTACGAATACAATATTGATTTTGTAAATTATTTAATATTTTTCAGATGAGAGTAAAATTTAATGAGATTTTAGTTGAAATAAATTTCATTTTATTAGTAATTTATAATAAAAATGAATGAAATCTAAATTGAAATGAATTTAAATAAATGAACGAAATGTCAACAAATAGTAATAATAAAAAATTTTTGAAAAAAATCGATTTAAAGCATAAAAGAACTCAAAGAAGAGCTGATTTGTCGAGATATGGATAGGCTCTAAACGATCCAATTTTCTTCTCTTCCGAATCGTAATTAAATGCATAAAAACAAGTCTCGCAGAAGAAGAACGGGTTTTCAGGTAAGCGTCGGTTCTCTAATGTCATCCATTTAGCGGTATTCAGATTACAGAGACCGCACCGGACTTGGGTTCGCCGGTTAGTGCTCACAATCTTTGGGTAATCGTTTGGATCCATACTATCGACGCATGGCTTAAGTAGACGAATGTCACTGAAAACCAGAATATGTTCGCAGTCTCCCTGATGTTGATAGAGGTAGGGATACCCCAACTGCACCTCCAGATCAGATATCAGTGTTTCCTCCATTCGGGCCTTCGAGAACGGCCCGATTCCGCGCTCAGGGTTTTTAGACCATTCGGTTATAGGCCTCGAATACAATTAAACCAAAAATATATTGATTTAGTGATTAGAGAGGGGGAGAAGGAGAGCGAGCAAGAGAGAGCAGGAGAGAGAAAGAGAGAGAGAGAGAGAGAGTTAGAAACAATAGGTCAATACTCGCTGTAATCCCTATTGAATTGGTTTCGCATATCGTTATAGAATGTGTTGTTAATGAAGAAAAGACCCGATTTGTAGACATCAGAGGCTGTTATGTTGAGCGCAGTTCTCGGGTTTTCGCTGCAATCGCCAGGATTTGAGATATCGGAGACACAGGTGAAGGTGTCTCTCAGTTCGGTCAGACATTGGGTTGACAGCACTTCCAACTCTTGGTCGCAAACGAAGGAATAGCGATGAGTACTCCCAAAGTGTGTACTGAAACGGATTGGACGGTACAACTGGACGGTCAGCACTGCCGTCGGCTTTTCAATCTTCGAAATAGCATTTACTGTTCAATCATTAAAACAATTAATAAAAAGACAAACATTGCTAACAAACCGACAATACCTTCGAAATCGAAGTTCTTTTCGACTTTAATCAGTCGATTGCGATACCGAAGTGACTGAAGACAAGCGGTTCGATAGCACCGGTCGGTCGCATACCTCTCAATGTGTTGTTTCTGCAGCCGAAGAGTCTCTAAATTGACATTCGATGGAATCTCAAATGTCTTCTCATAGGCGACAAAGAGCTCTTCGTCTTCGCCCTCACAGTCCAGATTCGATGGCAAACAGTCATTCTCTAAGAGTTCAACCATTTGTTCATCGATTTGAAGCTCATTTTTGACAAAATCTTTAAGATTATGATTATTGACATTAAGTTCAGCCATAACTCCGTTTTGAGCCCACGTTTCGATCAGATCTTCAATTTTGACACTTCCCGCCAGAATCCATGGCCTCGAGTCCGGCCGGTGTATACTTTCCATTCCTTTCCCCCAATCAAGTAATCAAAATCTTGATATCGAATCGACTTAAACCAATCGAAACAAATCGGATCTGATTTATGATAAATCACTTGAAAAGTAAATCTAATTATTATATAACGTAAGGACTAATAGTGTTAATAGTTTTGAAAATAAACCCAAAAATGCATTCAAACCTAAGTCCGATCTTTTACTGCGCATGCGTTCACTCATTTTCACTAACTATTAACGTAAAATGATTTAGTCTTACAACTTGTAACAAGTTAGTTTTAACCAATATTTATATTATTAAGACTAAGACTAATATAACGTAATAATAACAAATCAATATAATATCTCAATTTTAATTAAAGCTATTAAAACAATTAGAAATTGCAATGAATTTTCCAAAATTGAGTTCAATATATATAATGATATCTAAGTCTAAGTCTAATCCAATCAAGTATTTGATGTCTGGCTCTCAGACACAAAATCACATTTGTTTGAGTCGATTGTGTTCTCAATTGTCATCAGTTAATGCAAACCAAAATCAAAAGGTATTTAAGTCTAAACCAAATCCAATCAAAATTCAAACCATTTTCTAATGACTCTGTCTTTGAAACAGTCGACAGAAGTGTCGCCAATAGAGATCCCAAATGTGGACAAACTCTATAAGACAATAGAACTCGAGGCCAGAAGTGCCGATTCGGAAGTACTTAAAAGTTATGATATGTTCGTCAAAATGAGTGCAAATTATTTGGGAATAACTATAAGTCGATCGTAAGAAACGGAATTAGCTTTAGATTTGGGTTTGAATTGAAAGCAATGTTTTTGTGTCTCTCACTCTCACTCTGTCAGTTGGGAACCGTTCCGATCGATCAGACGTCGGACACTCCTTCGGTCGGCATTTGTCAAAAAGAAATACAGAGTTCAGTACGAATTCCGAACCTATTTTCGAAACATTGAGTTGAAACACATGACCGGTTCGACCGCCGATACATTTCTCGAATACATTGAACGCAATCTTCCCGAAGGCGTCGCTCTTAAGGTCTATAAGACTGCCATTGAAGCCATGCCTCAACACATCCGACCCACACCTCTCATCTCCTCTTCCACATCAGATCAGTGCCAGTCTTAGACCGATTTTGTATTTGTTTTGAATTAAATTGATTTTGAAATAAATTCGCTTAGATTTGAGTTTTGATTGATTTAATGACTAAACGACCCCTAATGTAGTGAATCATAGAGACAATGAGTGAATGGAGTGAATGGATAGTAATGTTAAGCCAAAAGAGACAAATGTTTTAATATATCGACAATTGTCTTGATTTTGCGAATTTAGGCTCAATTTGTAAGGAATGGATTGGAATAAGTGATGGAAAGGAATGGCCGGTAAGTGAAGTAATGCATTGGTAGCGCAAATAGGAGTGTTTGCAATGTTTGCTCCAATTGTAGGCAAATATCACTGCAATTATTGCGATGAAGACATCACTAATATTCGGGTCAAATGCAACGAATGCCTCGATTTCGACCTTTGCCTTCAGGTGAGAGCTCAGACTGACTCACTTGTCAGATGTATGAGATGTGTATTGACTAGTATTGGAATTGCAGTGCTTTTCGAGTGGAGCGGAGATCGGATCGCATAAGAGTCGCCACTCGTATCAGTTAATAGTGAGTCTCCTCTCCTCTCCTATGTCTCCATTTGTGCCAATAGGCAAAGGGGTCGTACTATCAGTACACTAACCAATACTTTAATGGTTAGGATTGCGGAACGTTTCCAATCTTCACGACCACCGAAAAGTGGAGGGCTTTGGATGAAATAGCGTTATTGGAGGCCATCGAACAGTACGGGTTCGGCAATTGGACTGAAATTGCGGACAGCGTTGGTATCAAAGATCTAAAGCCGGAAGAGGCGAAAGACCATTATTCGAATTACTATGTTTTGGGAAGTATTGGAAAAGCCGTTTGGACTCGAGTCGAGTCGAGTGGGCAGTCGATGCGAGACCACACCTGTCCGAACGACGGGCCGCTGTCGCCCGGCCTCACGACACCACTGCCGGCCATTACCGACGTGAGCCAGAAGGACGAGGACTCCCTGGGCTATCTGCCCAAGAGGGACGACTTCGAGCGCGAGTACGACAACGATTGCGAGTCTTTGGTGTCGACACTGGCCATGAACTTAGGCGAAGACGAGGAACTGGAGACCCAATTAAAGTTAGCCAATATCTCAATGTATCAAAAGAGGCTGAGAGAGCGGTTCCGGAAGAAGCAGATCGCTCGGGAGTACTCACTAGTCAGTCATTTCTTCAAAAGTCATAACGCATTCAAAGATCTAAACCAATCGACGCCTCAAAAGACTTGGAATAATGTGAAGAAGAATTCGAAGCAAACCTCATCTCAAGAAAACGAATCGCAACTCAAGAGTCCATTTGACGACAAATACAAACCATTCTTAAGGTTCCAGTCCTTCGAAGAAAGTCGAGAAATGTTTCAAAACATTCAAAGAGAAAAAGAAATTAAAACCAAAATCAAAGAACTGATGAGATATCGAAAGAACGGATTGAAGCGCATGACTGAATTGGTTGGGTTCGAGTCGGCCCGGAATAAGCGCCAGAAGCGCAAAGAGAACAAAAAGAAAGCGGTAAGAGATGTCTCTCTTGTTGTCACTTATGTCAGAATTGTTTATATGCTTTAGTTTTCAGATTCCAATCGCAAGTATTGGCTCCGCTCACAAACAACTGTCCGGAACGGCATCCAAAACGGGTGCCGAACAAACAAAAGACCAAAACTCAACTGTTTCTCAAACCACAAAAAAAGGCGCAAAAGAGTCGTCAGAATTAACCCAAAAAATCGAAACCAAACCTAAAAGTGATTTCGATATCTCTTCACTTCCCGGTTGTCGACTCCTTTCCGAAAGGGAACGAAAATTGTGTTCTTCTGTCCGATTAAGGCCTTCGCAATACATTGCTTTGAAAACATTGATTCTTAAGGTTTGTCTCTAGTCTTAAGCTTTTAATCCTATTAGCCGTTCAACAAGTGGCCCAAATGTTGACTTTCACTCGCATTCTCTCTTTGTTTATGAGTTTATGTTTATAGATCACCACTAATTGATCCAATTATTATCTGATGGCAGAAATGTCTTCAGATTACCACTAATTGATTCAATTATTATCTGATGGCATAATTAGCGGTGATCTAAAGACATTTCTGCCATCAAATGATAATTGGGTCAATTAGTGGTCATCTGAAGAAATTTTAAGTTACAATATATTAAAATTTTAATTATATTTTATTAATTTTTATTTTTAGTCGTAATTTATAGTTTAAATAGCTGTGACATCATAAATTAGATGAAAATGAGACAAAGTTCGAGCTCTACTTATAACTTATTAGAACTTAACTTGAATAAACAAAACATTAAATTGGTTTAAATCAGAATTTAGTTTAGCAAGTTAAATTTGTCTTAATTGCAATATTTAATGATTGGATGTTTTTCAATGTTTATTAAATTATCAACGAAGTCACACAACTTGGTGTAGATTTGCGCGCCTTATGTGTCTGTGTTTTTGCAAACATTTTTACAGTCAAATACCGAAATGTTTGCAAAAACACACACACATGAGGCGCGCAAATCTACATTAAGTTGTGTGACTTCGTTGATAGTTAGTTGAGTATTGACCCCCGCCCACCCTCCCCCTCCCTCCTCTCCCTTTCTCAGCCATTTGTTCTTATCTGAGTTTTACGATTAGTTTAGAATAACTTTATTTTCTCAAATGAGTGCATATTTTGTTTTCCTATTTTATAATCGTTTACTAGAATTACGACACTTACGAGACTTACAGTATTACTGATTAGTATCGGTATTATAGAAAGCCATTAATACATTTGGGAAAACATTTGGTTAGTTTGAGATTGCGATCGAATCGGTCGGAAATATTGAGTTTTGTTGTTCTAAATAAACAAATAATATGAATAAAGCATAAAATAGAGGAAATGAATGTTAAGTCGGTTACCGGTATTCGAGTCATTAGTGATTCAATAAGAGTGGGATTATTGTAAATGAGAGAACAATTGGAATTCTTTGAGATTGAGATTATATGATTGTCGCGAATATATCGAAATTATATCTCAATTAATGATAACAATTACTATATTATTTAATTTTAGTGTTTTTAACACAAAAAGTTGTCATGCTATCTATTTAAACAAATTTAAATTGGTTTAAATCAAATTTTCGAAAAGCCGATCCGGGCTTTCTCTTGAGCTTTCTAATATTTATCTGCTTGCTCGTATTTTTAAATATTCAAATATGTATTGTTTGCAACGCTTAGGATCACAACCCAAAGAGGAGGGGAACGGGAGGAACGACAGGAGCGAGTTCAGGCAAATCAAGTTTGGAGAACATCGATAAGTCTTTGCGCCGAAAGATCTTCAACTTTATGCTGAAGAGCGGTTGGATTCCATCCTGACTTCGACTCCTGACCACTAACTCAAGACTTGACAAACTTATTGTGATTTAGTTTTATTGACAATTACTCTTCGGTTCAGACATAAAGCCATTCGATTGATAATATTCTTCAAATATTTATCTCTATTTTGATGTCTTTTATATCCGAAAGAGTAGTAAAACTTATAATAATTGGAATTTCAGTAAACTTTTGTAAAGGCTATGAATTGGAGTTTTATATGATTTATATTTAAAGGCATTTGTGATGGACTTTCAGTTATTACACATTATTTTAATATTACGGTTCAGACAAACCAATGTATGTTAAGGCAACGGGTGTTGTACTGTATGTCACAGTTATTGCATACAAATACAGATAATTGCAATGTTTTCAACGATTAAAAACCATTGCTTTCAATATTATATATATATAAATATATATATAAATAAATATATTAATAAAAACTCACATTTTTATTTAAAATTAAATTATTTAAACAAAAAATAGTATTGATATGAATTGTTGAAGGCTTGACAGACTGGACTGGAGGCTTGACATTAGAGCGGTTAATACGGATAACACGTTTATTCTTTTCCTAACTTTCTCATTGACTTCAGAGAAATCCTTAAAAATCTTATTTACGAACATTTAGAGAAAAGATTGCTTTTTCTGATTACAAGATCTGCAAAATGCCATACAGTTTGAGAGTCCGTGTCTGTTACCGCCCCTAAGAATCGAATTATTCTTTTTAGTGGCGGTAGTGGTGGGTGTCGTGCACTACACGGCCTATGTATTGGAGCATTGCAGGGATTCTCGTTAAGGTTGGCAAGTTTGCACTTTTTGAAAATTCTTACTTTTACATTTGCAAGTTAGATTATTATTTGGTTTAAATTAAGACAAAATCCAAGCTTAAATAATTAGCCAGTTAAAAGTTTATAATTAATATATTTTTATTGTTAAATTAATTGATTTATTTATGTTTTAGTTAATATTGAAATTGAAAAAAAAAATTTAATACAAAAGTAAATTCAACTGAGAAACTAATTTCTAGTGATTGATAATTTTATTCCATATCCTTTACTCGTTTACCTCATTCGTATACTCTTTTCATACTTATTCTATTTTTTTTAATAATTGGATCTTATTATCATTTGTTATATTTAAGTACAAAATTTTTTAAACAATTATTAAAGTTTTAATAATTTTATTTCAAAAGTTATTTTTAAAAACATTTAAAAATTAAAAACAAAACCAAAAAGAAAACATCTAAACTTTTAAAGTTTTAGAGTGTTCCAATAGTAACAACCCTAATATCGACTGCTGGCCATTCATCCAGTAGTAGAATGATTAGTCGCAAAACTTTTAGCCCAACTGTTTGCACATATAGTACAAGTATGTGTGCGCCTAACTGTGTCTAACATTTTCATAATCGTTGCAAAAGTTTTTGCATAGTTTTTAAAATAAAGTTTTCCAATTCAACCAACAATTATGAACTTAAAAATTGGAATAAAAGTATTGATATGTGTGTTAAGTATATCGATTTGGTCGCACTGTTTGGAAGCGACACAATCTAACGTAAGTGTTCTCTAACTTAAAGAAATCTTTGGTTTTTGTAGAGTTTTTGGTATTTGTGAAAACTCCTGACGCGTTAGCCTTTGGCTATTTTCACTTTCTTTGCTTACTCTTCAAGACAATGACTACTATTTCAAAAAATTGATTTTCGGTTAGAAATTTCAAAATGTCAGAAATAATTAGACATTTTTAGAGTCAAATTATAATCTTTTTTTAATTAATAAATTATTTCTTTGTAAAAATAACAGTTTTCCAAATTATACAACCGGTACTCACAAGTCAGTATTCAGAATTTTAGTATTATATAAAGTATAGCAAACCTATAAATATATTTTATGACTGACTACTGTGCAATGTATATGATTTCAGGGATTCCAACTCATTTTGAAAAGAGGCATTTATTCATCTCTAGCATTTGGTCCGCGGGAAGGCACCCCCTCTCGACTTTTTCCGGCCTCCGAAGGTCGCAAATTTTGGGGGTTTTTTTACCAAAAGTGGGAGATATTTTCTAAATTGTTGCTAAATCCGGTTTAAATCAAGTTAAATTAGGTTAAATTTTATCGTAGATATAATGTTTTTTTGAGCATTTAAAAAAACCCCACCTGATAATTTACTTATTAGTAATTAGTACTACTTACAATTAAGATATTTATCTTGCTTACGTAATTAAGAAAAATTATTACTATTGCTAAATCTATTGAAACAACTAAAGACTATCTATAAAGGTTTTGACCGCCAATGAGGATGTTAAGTCAGTTTATTGGATAAAATGCTAATATAAACTGTAACATAATTGCATTTTTAATGATAGATTGATAGATTGATATAATAAAAATATTTAAATTTAACTAAAAATATACTTTGCAAAAAAAATAAAACTTAACATTTTGAGTCAAATTACAAGCATTTTACTGCTAATTTACATGAAAATATAATATCACAATTTTACTTGTAATTTGACTCAAAATGTTCTAGTTACATCTTTTTGGTTTGCAAAGTATGTTTTCAGTTAAATTTATTAATTTCTATTATGTCAATCTACCCATTAAAATGCAACTATTTTACAATTTATTTTGCATTTTAGCTAGAAACCCCCTTTAACACCCCCATTGGCGGTTAAAACTTTTATAAATAGTTTTTAGTTTTTCAATTAATTTGACAATAGTAATAATTTTTCTTAACTTCGTGAGCAAGATAAATATTTTAATTGTTAGTAACAAGAATACTTGTATAACATACAAACAAAAATACTGTACAAACAATTGTATAATATTATTATTACTGTATTATATTTAGTATATTCAATATTAAATATTTCAAAAAAGGCATAAAGTAAACAGATTTAACATTTCAATTATGCGCTTTATTGATACAATCAAATCAACTTAAATTACTTACCAAGCAAAAAAAAACCCATAATTACTAACTAGCGTTAGACAAAAATCAAGCGGTCGTTGATGATGACCATAAGCCTGCTAAATGGCACTCAAAGCTTATATAAGTTTGACACACTTCAAATGTAGTCATGGACAACCATGATGAGATAAGCATAAATTATTTTAAAGAGAATATGTCTAGTTACCAATTAACTAATTCAGCTTGCAAAACCTAAATGTTTAGAAACTTAATAATATTTTTATTAAATTACAGTTTTATAAAAGAATTTTATGTTAGTCAATGTGGAAAGAGCATATCTTATTTCTAGAAAGTTTAATTTGTTTTTTATATTTTTTAAGTTTAAAATTACAAAAATGAAATTTGAAAAATAATAATTATATTTTTGATTGATAATGAGTCAATTATTAATGACTAAGAAAAATCTAATTTGTTAAAAATAAAATAAAAATACAATAAATTTGTTTTTAATTTTAGTATACTTATTAAAATAGTTAATTTTAGTATACGTATGTCCTATTTTAATTAATTTAATTAAAAATTTTAAAAATAATTAAAAATTATGCAAATTTTAACAAGTTTGAAATTATGCAACTAAAATATCAAATCATTAGAGTTCGGCAATTTGACAATTTTAAAGAAAAATAAAACTGCAAATCATGTAATGTTTAACACAAATTAAAAATTAAATATAAACACTTCAAACAAATTTATAAAAGCAGTCTTGGAAATTTCAAATTTAATTTATTTAAATATTTTTTTAAGTGAAGCAATTAATTATAATATTAATTACAAATGTAAACAAAACTAAATATCTAGATAACAGGAAATCAGTTAAAATTAGTGTCGTATTTATCAACGGAAAGTTTGTCTCGACATTTGTATATAAGTTATATAATATAACAAATAATTCACTTAAACTTTAAATATTTTATTGAATTGCTATTGAATTCAATATCAAATTCTGTGTTAACTTCAATTCCTAAAAGTAATGTTAAACGTCAAAAGTTTATATAATCTAAAACAGTTTATTTTAGATATCAATAATGTATACTTTAAATTGAAAATTTATTAATTGTTTGTTTTTCATAAATTCTTTAAAAGCAATTTAGTTCAAATTCTATTTTAATTTAATTTTTTAAATAATTAAAGTTTTGAAAGAAACAAAAATAAATCTAACCTGTATATTATATCTACTTGTAACAATATGTTAATAAACAAACAATTATTACAATTACTTTCACTAATTTATCCAAACTAACTCAATTATAATGTAGAAAAGCGTTTTTATGATTTGCATCGAGTGTTGAATTTCGTATATTATTTCATTTATGTAAATTAAGAATTGTTTAATCCGATTTAATTTATGATTAATAATGCAGATATACAGCCGTCAGCAATATTATCTACAGTATAAAGCTTCAAATCAGTTTATTCAAAAATGCTTGGTCAAATTAGTTTTAAATTTATTTTTCAACTATGAAATGATGAAAAATATAATGTTTAAAGAAATATAAAATATTTTGTCTTGGTTTTTTTAATTCTAACAATCTATTTAAAAACAATCTTTAAAAAAATAGCATGGTCCTAAAGAATTTGAAAAGTAGCAATTGTTTATTTCAAAAAATGTTTATAATTATTATTTTAAGATAAAGTTTTAATTGTTTTAGTTATAATTTTAAAAACTTAAACATTAGTTACCAAAAACATTTTTAAAATAAAAATAAATTCTATATTACAAAAATTCTAACATAAATATAATTCACATTATGTATTGTGATTACTAATTTCTATAAACTGTCAGAAATTATTGTTTTTATTTTCTATAAATGTACAAAATATTTAAATTTTTTTTTGACATTATATTTTTTTTATCAAAAATAATTTAAATCTGATTTGACCAAGCATCTTTAAATAAATTATAAGTTATAACTTATAACTCTCCAGATAATGAATGAGTAAACGCTGTAGTATTTTTTTTTAATTTTTATGCAATAAATCAACTCTTTAGTCAAACTGTAAGCAAAGTGTTAATTAATAAGTGCACTAAAATATCACAGCATTGTTTACAATAAAAAGTTTGCAGAAATCAATGATTTCTTCAGAAAAAATATTAAATATCTTTTAATATATTTAAGTCCAGAGAATAAAGATTTAGCACATTTATTGTAAGCAATGCAAACAGAAAATATTCTCTAAATTGGTGCTAAATTCAGTGTAAGTTTTGTTAAATTTCATCATAAATATATGGGATTTTTGAGCGTTTGTTAAAAAATCAATTCATTAATACCTCCTAGGTTTTTCGCCAAACATTTTGAAAAAATCCCTGCCCTGATTTTCCTGGATCGGCCGACCATGTGAATTTCTGTTTGAAGGAAATAATTTTTAATAAAGAATTTTGACCAATGCCCATAGAGCTTTCTTCTAAAAAAACTTTTCTTATGGACAGTTCACAAGTTCGATAAAATTTAATTTAAAAATTTTACAATACTAGAAAGGTGAAATAAAAAATTTTAAATAAAAATATTTAATAGAAAAAAATAGAAAGTTAAAATTGAAATGTTAAATAATTTATTGTTTTATTCTTAATTAAGAATATTTTACTGTTTGTGGTTAAAAATAACATACTTTAATTAATTTATAATTATGAATAGAATTTAAACAATTTAGGTTAACATTTTAGAAAATAAAAGGAAAATGTTAGAAAATTTATTTTGTAAAATTGTAGTGTATAATTTTGTAAAATTTCTATTTTTTAGTTAAAATCTTAAAAATATTAATTTTAACTTTCTAATTTTTTTTAATTATAATTTAAATTAAGCTTTATTGAATTTAGCATTTGTTAAAGATTACAATTATAGTAAAACATAAGAAAAAAAATTTCTAGAAAAGCTTTATGATCGGTGATCAAGGTTCTTTTCCAATTAATTATTTATCAATTTTAACTTTAAAATATTAGATTTTAGGCATATTTTCTCTAAAATATTTTATGCTTATATTTTTAAGAAAATACGTCTAAAATCTAATTATAAATCAAGCTTGCAAAATCTAAATGTTTTTTTTAAAATTGATTTTAAAATATTAGTTAAGTCATTTCAATATAAATCAATTTTAGCTTTTATTTGATATATTAATTTTTACATATATTAATATTTAAAAAATACAAATAAAATAATGAAATAATTGCAATCTTTTATGGGACAGTCAATTGGATGCGACAAAACGGGTGGTTTAGACAAGTGTGGAGTTTGTGGTGGAGACGGAAGTTCATGCAGACGAGTGGAGGGAGTGTTTGATTTGGACAAGTTGAGGGTTGGCTACAATGATATATTGGTCATTCCTGCCGGTGCTTCTAATATCAGAATTGAGGAGAGATTTGCGACTAACAACTACTTAGCCGTTCGGAACGTCAACGGAAACTACTATCTGAACGGAAACTGGAGAATACAGTTCCCTCGAACATATAGTTTCGCCGGAACCACATTTTACTATTACTCCAAACGTAAGCCATTCGGCATTCTTTCCCCCGAAAGCCTTAGAGCCATTGGACCGACGACTGAACCTCTGGTTATTGTTTTGTTATATCGCGAGCAAAACAAAGGATTGGTTTTTGAGTATTCAGTTCCGACGGACACCCAAACCCAAACACAACATTCGATCTATTCCTGGATTTTTGCTGATTTCACTCAATGTAGCAAAACCTGCGGCACTGGCATTCAGACTCGACCTGTTCGTTGTGTTAGAGTTACCGATCATTTGCCGGTTTCTGAATCTCTTTGCGATCAAATCTCTAGACCGGCCAGTAATAGGACCTGTAGTACACAGCCCTGTGCTAGTTGGAACATCTCTGAATGGACAGACTGTTTGTGCCACTACGGCGTTCAGTACCGCTTTGTTTATTGCCGTTCGGCAAATGGGGACAAAGCAGACAATATCATATTGGATGAGGAATGTCTTCAGATTGAACCCAAACCATCATCTGTTAGCAAATGTGTTCCTCAACCGGATTGTCCGATTTGGAAGACCGGCAATTGGAGTCAGGTTTGCAATAATTCTATAACATTTAGCTTTTAAAACAGCGCTCTAACCTTTGACCTCTCATTGCGATTTTGGTCAAAGTACTCATAACCAGACTTTGGAATTGGAGCTCAAATGGGAGCTAAAGCATAATGCAGTACATAGTGTATATAAACGGAGATTTAAAAAAGTATTTACAAATATTAAAAATATCAGTCGAAAATGTTTTGCAAACTGTATTGATAAGGGCTATGAATGTATGGCTTTTTTCCCTGGCTTAGTTACTTAAACGCGCATTGATTAGCTCAAAAAACAGCTATTTGTTAAACGTACATTTAAGTGATTTTATGTTATATAAGCCAATAGAAAAAAGCTCTTCATTCGTAACTCTTAATAATAAATGTTAATGTTATTATTTATTTTACAATTTTTTACATTACTATTTTCGACATTAACTTTTTAAACTACTATTTTTAATATTTGTAAATATTTTTTTAAACCTCCGTTTATATACACTATGTACTGCATTTGGCTTTAGCTCCCATTTGAGCTCCAATTCCTTAGTCTGCTTATAACAAATGGCAACATTTTTAAATAAAAATTGAAAATCTATTGCTTTAAAGTTTAAATATTAATCGAATAAATAAAATTCGGCAATGAACAACTTTAATTTGTCAATAGCAGCTCAAAAATATTTTAATTATTACATTTAAAAGTTTTATTAAGACTTGTTCTAATCCATGTTTTATAATTTAAGTATAATTTAATTTTTATGGTATATATATTAAATAAAAATATTACTCAATTATTTTTTATTTTTACCTCCAACCAAATATCTAATAAAATTAGTTAAATTTAATTAAGAATGCTAATTTAAACCTGATTTAAATTAAATTTAGTTTTAGTTAAACTGTATTTATTACCAATCAAGAAAATTTATTAGTTATAAGATATAACAAATTTTTTTTTAATTTGCTAGTTGTTTTCGTTTTCGTTTTTTTTTTGTTAAAACAATTTACATAAATAGAAGATATTTTAATAATATTAATTTCTAATTTAGTTTTATACTAATAATATAAGTAGGCAATAAAATAAACATTTTACCCAAGGTTAACCAAGGAGTGAGTATTAGACGCCGAAATCGGATCCGTATTAGATCCAACTTTTCTCGGTTCCAATTAGATCCAATCCGATTCTAAAGTAAATATTTTTGAAACTGAAATTATATATACAGTCGGCGATAATATTATTTTTATAGCTTCAGTTAGCAGAAAACATATAATAAAAGAAATTTTAGATATTTTATCTTGGTCTTTTGTACCATGTTAAATTCTATTTAGAACAATTTATCATGGTTATAAAATATTTAAAAACTATAAATTGTTTATAAAAAATAACTAGATATGTGTATTTTTATTTTTAAGAATTATGATCTCGAACAATTTTAGCCAGTATTCTAAATTAAAAAATATAATGTTTGTTACCCATACAAGTTGAATATTCTTGGTAATTTTTAAACAAAAAAATTTTATAATTATAATTTTAAAATATTAATATTAGTTATAATTTTTTAAAAAATAAATATTATTTACCAGAAACATTTTAAAAATAAAAACCATTTTTTCATTACAAAATTTTGACCTAAATATAAAATTTGACCTCAGAAATGTGTTGTGTTTACTACTCACTCATTAGTATTAGGTAAAACCGAATATAATTTTTGATTTAACTTTAACTTCAATTTATTTAATTACAATTTTATTTTTAAAAAATTTAAGATAGCTATTTTATAGAACCACTATTATAGATTTTGCTTTTAAAATATAAACTTTATTCATTATCTCTATTGTGGTTAAATTTACATTTAATTTATGTATTCCAGAGATGCAATTTTAGTGATTTTAAATTAATTTATAAATTATAAGAGTTAAAAGAAAAGTGTAAAAGACACTTTTATAGAACACATAATTTTGCATAATTTTTGTATTAATCCCTTTTTGCTAAATTAAATAGTTTTTTGCTTATAAGCAAAATAAAATATTTAAAAAAGTTATTATAATTAGTTGAAACCAACTTTAAAATGTGTTAAAAATAATTGTTATTAATAGTTTTGCACAAAATTTATTTATTTGTTATAGTTTTCAAATTGCATAATAAAAATAAATTTTTATCACATTTTAATATGGTTTCAATTGACTATAATGAGAATTTGCTTATAAGTAAAAAATATTTAGTTTAGCAAAAAGTGATTAATACAAAAGCTAAAATAGTACAAAATTATACAAGCTTAAATTATACAAAAATAAAATTGTAATTAAATAAATTAAAGTTAAAGTTAAATTAGAAATTACTTTCGGTTTTACCTAATATAATCTGTTATAGAAATTATTGTTTTTATTTATTAAATGTTTCTGGTAAGTAATATTTATTTTTTCAAAAGTATAGCTAACATTAATATTTTAAAATTATAATTATAAAATTTTTTTGTTTAAAAACTACTAAGGATATGCAACTTGTATGCGTTACAAAAATTAAATTTTTAAGTTTGGAGTACTGGTTAAAATTGTTCCAGATTATAATTCTTAAAAACAAAAATACACGTATCTGAATATTTTTTGTGATAGACAATTTGTAGTCTTTAAATTTTTTTTATATTCATGTTAATTTGTTTTAAATAGAATTTAACCTGTTACAAAAAACCATGATAAAATATCAAAAAAGACATCTATTATGGGCGATTAATGCCAATTTTTAGAATAAGAGGGATTTTTGCCTGATCCCTCTCTTTTCAAGTCCTGCTTAACATTTTTCAATGTTTCTGAAGAATTGATCATTTCACTTCCAAATTATTTATAAATTTAAGTTATTTTACATTTCTGAAAGCAGATTTAACAAGCTACTTTGTATTTATTTTTATATTCTAAATGTAATTTAATATTAAAAAAATAAAATTAACGAATATAAATTAACTTTGATTTAAATTTAGTTAGAATAGTAAAAAAGTAAAATTCAAAGTAAGATTTAGCTCAAAATTTTCTACCCAATTTATGTTTTTGTTAAATTTATCTTGTTTGTTTCCTCTATGACTAAAAAGTTAGTATTGTTACAAGTAACTATTACTTATTTTATAAGGTTTATAAGCGTTGAAAGCAATTAGATATAAATTTGGTCATTTAAAACTACTACATATGAGGATAATTTATCAAAAATAAATAAATAATATTTAAAACTTTGATTTAAATCAATTTATATCGTGCAGCCGGCATATATACAGTCATTTTAATAACTTTTTTAATTTCTCAAAAATTTAATAATTTTAAATAACATGAAAAATGTTTTAAAAATATGGAATCATGGTAATCATTTTTTAATAAAATATTTTTAAAATTCAATAAAGTACAAATTTTTAACATAATAAAAAATACAAGCTACCTTAGAAAAATTAAACAGTGATGCTTAAATTAAAAAATAATTAGACATGTGTATTTTTTTAAAATTTTGACCAGTACTACAAAAATAAAAATGTAATATTTGTTACTCATACAAGTTAAACACCTTTGGTTGTTCTTGAAGAAATGTTTTTTTAATAATTAGTTAGTTAATGTTATTTATAATTTAAAAAATTCAAAAATTATTTACAGTCTCTAAATAACAAAAGTATGGTACAAAACCAAAATCAGGCAATTTATATTATGGGCAAAGTGATCAATACTTTTTCTAATTTTAAACTTATGTCACTTTTTTACTTTGACTTTTCTCGGACCAAATGCTAGGGGGGAGGGGGGGGGGGAATAAATCCAAATTTTCAAAATCAGAGGGGGATTTTTGCCTGGTTTTACGGTATGTGAGAAAACTATAGTTTGTTTTAAACAAAACCAGAAAATTTGATTAATTATCTCAAAAATGGCATAACATAAGCAAATCTCCAGCAATAATCATACAAATCTCATATAAAACTTTCTTTTTTTGTTGTTGCTATGACTTGTCTTTTATCTACTGTAATATCTATACGAATGAATAAATGTCATTTTTAATAATAAATATTTAAAACCAAATAGTTGTTCGACAATTCAAAAGCAAATTTAATTATCATATCAAAGACATAAGCGCGCAATTGTTGTTTAAAAATTATAAAATTACTTAAAACTGAGGCAATATATTTGAACAGTACAGTATAATTTATATACAGTATTGTATATTTGAATATTGAATACTGAATATGTCTGATATAATTAAACTTCGGGAATTTTAGCTAAAATTTTATTTAAATTTTTGTTCAATTATTTAATAATTAAAATAATTTTTTTATTAAGCCCTAGAGCAGAGAAACGCAACATCTCATAGTTCAAAAGAGTTGATTAACAATTTAACTGTTTGTTAAACATGTAAAAACAATATATCTGCATGGTCCAAAACTTGATCTTGGGTGACCAAGCAGATATACTGTTTTTGTATGTTTAACAAATGGTATAAAAGTTAACATACATTTTGATTTCTTATCTTTTGCGTTTCGCTGCCCTAGAGTATAGATTCTATGATAAAAGATTAAAAATAAGAGTTTCTGATAAATTACTTATTAAACTTGTTATTCATTTATTATTAAATTATTAACTTATAAGCAGTTGTCTATATATTGAAAATCTCGAGTATTTTCAGAAATATACTCATGCTTACCTTTATGCTTACCTTTATGCTTACCAAAGTTCTATTCTAAGATATAATGTTGTTTTAGTGCAACTCTTTGTGTGGAAACGGAATTCAAGTCCGAGACGTGAATTGCACTCAAAACGAAACAATAGTAAGTGATTCCGAATGTGAAGATATAGACAAACCGAACGATACCCAACACTGCAGTCACAAGCCTTGCGATGGCGTTGAATGGCTAACCTCTGAATGGAGCTCTTGTGACGATCACTGCGGATCTCGACTCCAGACCAGAAAACTTATTTGTTCCGACCAGAGCGGCAATGCCTTTCCATCAGAAGCCTGTGACTCAAGTCGAATGCCCGAATCGAGTCAATTGTGTACAGAACTACCCGCTTGTACTCCTCTATGGTTTACCTCTGAATGGAGCTCTTGTAGTGTAGAATGTGGTCAAGGATTGCAAACAAGACATGTGTTCTGCGGACATCTTACAGATAAAGAAGAGATTGCAGTCGACAATGAAGTCGAATGCAGTATTGAAAGGCCTCAGAATGTGTCGGTTTGTCAGATATCCGATTGCGAAGGCATTTGGTTCAGTGCTCCTTACGATATGTGCACAGGTATGTCTCATCAATGTGATCACTGATCATGTTAGTTCAATCTCTAATTCCTAATACATGTTGCATGTACATGTACAGGCTGTACACTTACTGTATAAACACTTACTGTATATATATAATATTAGAAACAAACTTTTTTAAACAGTTTATTATAGTTTCGGTTGTTTTATATCAATTATTTTATGACAAAACTCTGATTCGATTTAATATACAAAACCGTGTCTTAACATACAAATGCACTAAATCTGATGATATGTTTTAAAATTACAATAAATATAATATTATTATAAAAACTAATTAAATAAATTGATTGATTGATCAGTTCCCTGCAGTGGTGGACAAAAGTCACGAAAAGTTGTTTGTTTGGACCAAAACAATGAGTTGGCATCGGATGAAAAATGTGACTCAAGTCAGAAACCATTAATTAAAGAAGACTGCAATAGCCAGGAGTGCGACGAAGACCAGTTGATTGCAATCGGCGGCTGCAAAGAGACAGAGTTTGGCTGTTGTCCGGATGGCCTCAATCCGGCCGATGACACCTATTCTGGTTGTCCGCCAATCAATGCCACCAATGGCTGCAATGACACGGAATTCGGTTGTTGTCGAGACTCCGAAACGGCTGCATTTGGTCCGTTCTTAAGGGGATGTCCTGTTGTGTGCAATTTAACGCGTTTCGGGTGTTGTCCGGATGGTACGACTGCTGCCAATTCATCTGACTTTGGAGGTTGTCCTGAAGAAGTGATCGAAACAACTACTTTGATCACAACTATAGAGACAACTACTGAAGAGCAGACGACCACAACTGCACCGAAAGAGTTAGAAAATTTGAGTTTACCGCCAGAGGACTGCAGTGAAGAGGGATCGGGTGAAGCCTCGGATGAGGTATGTGTTAGTAAGACATCAGAAGTATTGAATGTAGACATTCCTGAGTCGAACTGTTCGAATTCGACTTTCGGCTGTTGTCCGGACGGAATCACTTCTGCAATCGGACCGGACTCTGACGGATGTGTTGAGGGAAGTGGAGAAGCAATTGAAGACGTGTTTAATTGTACGGACGGCACATGTATTACCACTGAAAGCATCACTACTGAAGCAATTGACTGCAATGCGACTGAATTTGGTTGTTGTCCGACCGGCAAAAAGGTGGCGATTGGGCCCAGATTTTACGGTTGCACCTGTGAGGACTGTAAGTATTACCATTCCGCTAACTAAAGATAATTACTACAGAGGGCAGTATATCAAATATGTCAATAAAAAAAACTTTAAAC